>VWZF01004274.1:596283-815496 GCA_013396755.1 Sclerurus mexicanus
ATATTGGATAATTAAAGTGAGTGTTATATGCAAGTCCTATTTATTTAAATCCTTGGAACCTTTTCTAAATGATATAATAAAGGCCATTAGGTACCACATTCTTACTAATTCTGATACTAAGCTCTTATACATCAGAATGACATACTATTAAATCATATTCTAGTTGAAATATGTTTGTGCCAATGAACATGTTTTGTAAAATAGCAACAATTTTCCAGTTCTGCAATAGTTCATAAGTTCAGATATTGATGAACAATTCATTGCAAAATTATTGCTTTCCTTAATTACATTCTTGTGGGGATGTAGATACAAAGGGATAAAGGTCTTATCTCAGTGTATCTATTTCCCCATAGGGAAGGAGACTGTGCTGTTCTCCAGTACATACACATGCACAGATGTATTAGAGCTGTGCTCATACTGAGAAAGGTGGTAGCATAAATATTTCAGTAGAAAATTACATTCCTAAAAGAAATAATGGTGATAACAATCACTGCATGTGTGCCAAACTCCAGTGACAACAGCTTTTTCCTCATTCCCATGATAACAACATCAGTAATCGTGAAATCCTTTGGAACTAATGTGGCGTATGAGTGTAATTCTGAAGGACAATCACCTCACTGGCTGAGAATAATCTGCAACAAGGTGATCAGGGCAAATGGCTGCATTAATAGCAATGCAAGTAAATGCTGTGGATAGAAATGGATGTATCTTCCCTGTTTCTGATTATTATGTCACTCAGATATACACCAACTTTCAGTATCAATGGGCTATTTCAAAGGTTATAAAAATTTCATCATGAATGTAAGTGTTCTGCTGAATCCATAATCTTTTTTAGAAGGCATATTTTCTGAGGCTTCCAAATTTTCAGTTGTCCTTTCTATTTTTGGAGTTTCTGAAACTCCAGATAAATGGTCTAGAGTATATTTACCCTATTTTAGTGGTGGGAAAAAGAATTAGAGAGAGAGAGAGACCCTCCAACATGCTTTTACTATTTTAGATATTTTTATCGTTACTACTTATATTCTTACTTTCAAAAAGAAAAAAAAAATCCAGTCTTTTCAACCCTTCTTCAGAGAAGTTGTTTATATGTTTTTGTGCTCCTTGTATCATTCCTCTCTAAGTCCAGTTTTATTTCATATTATTCCATCTTTTTGGACAGTGTAAGAGCAAGGTGTTTCAGATACTGCAACTCTGAAATACCTACTGGTAGTGTGACTTTGCCTGCAATGTTTTCTGTTCTACTCCATTTGTGTGAGAACTCACTCCTCTTAAAATGTGATTTCCTGTTAAATGGACATCTCTAGTGGGCTAGAAGCTGAGTCCATAATTCCCCAAACTGCCCTTGTTAATATAAAACATTAAGTGTAAAAGTAATTCAAGATGCCAATTGTTAAGAGTGTCTATATCTCTGGAAATCACTATTCTGAGAAGACTGCTTGAACTTGAAAATATAGCAGATAGGCTTGTTATGACAATTGAATACTATCTATTAAAGTACAGTAGCCATCAACATTACTTACATTAGACAGCAATTTCAGCTAATTACACTTGCTGTAGGCAAAATGCTTCACTGTAGTCAGAGAAGACCCTGGTGACACACTCATGTCCTGACAAAGATGTTTGGGATCGATTTGAAATTGAAGAAATGTAACTTCTTTGTTGTCTGAAGGATTCTTTGAATTTACTCTGAGAGATAGGAAATGCCTCACATACTCTATTGCTCAACTCTTTTGTATGTTGTTCCATGAATTACTTCCTCAGATAGTAAATACTGGCAGAAAACTGACTCCAAACTCCCATTACTATTTGAACAGTGGTTATTGGGTTATACTGGTTAGAAATGCCACAGGAAAGTTCTAATTGTTCTATACAAAGATCAGTTCAGAGTTCAAAGCTCAGACTACAGGATAAAGTATAAGATTACTAACTACTAAAATTACAGTAGTTTCTTACTTTTTGGACAGATACTTTCAACAGAAATGGAAATCCATGGAAGCAAATCTAACAGTTTCTAAGTATGTCATTGAAATTTAGGTCACACACTGAAAGAAAGACAAATATTCAACAAGAAAGGATGATAGTTCATTAACTTCTTAATTTGAAATTCCTGAAGTCACAAAGTTGTTCTCCAGATGAGACACAATGAAAACATGCCAAATTCCTGAAAAAAATTAATCTTTTTCATACTTGCTATGCCAGAGCTGGAACTGAAAGTTGACTGAAACTAAGAGCATGTTGACATATATATTAGGGAGTGCAGCAGTTCAACTTTACTAAGTGAGGTCACTTAGTGCATACAGAATACGCCCTAGAGGATTTCTTTCTGTCCCAGTGCTATCACCTACCTTCAAGGTGTCCTTGCTAAACACCACCCGTTTTTCAAGTATCAGAGAGCAAAGATAGGTAAGGTGAGACAGTATGAGCTTTGACCAGTTGTAGCTCAGGCAGAGCAGCACATGCATCGCAGCTGAGGAGGTGCAACCAATCCTACCTGGCCTAAACTCAGAACAGAGATGAGAACCTAGATTTTATTCAGCAGTGTACATATGTTGAAAGGCAGAGTGGCATAGCTCATAAATGAATAAATTAAAGGAGAACTAAGTTGAAGGTATTTGAGGGTTGGATTTGGGATATAGATTTCAATGGAGTTAGAAAATACTGAAGACCCGGGGATCTGGACATTAGTGATGATGGGAAGACAGCATTCCCTTTCCAATGACAGCTGTTGCATAGAAATATTCTTTCTGTGGGAATCAGATTTCTGGGAATGGGAAGAGAGAGGAAGTTCCTGAAGGAGTTGGAAATGAGATTGGGAATCTAAAATCTAGTGCTGTCAAGCAAGAACCTGACTTCCTTAAGCTCTACATGTATTGGGAAAACGACATTACAGAAAGACCATGGCAAGGGGACAGAAGATAAAAGACAGACCTTCAAGTGGAAGCAGTTAAGGAAGGACTTGTGAGAAGGTTTTTTCAAATAAATTATGAATTATCTGAGTGTCCCAGGTTAGCAAAACCCGATTAAACTGCAAATCTCTCACTGGTATGTCTCCCCACGTATCTAGGACATTTCTTACTTTTTCCCTTGCTGTCTCCTGTGAATTTACAAATGCAGACACAGTTAAGAAAAATTTGAGAATATTAATTCTTTTATGTGTTTAGACCTGTAAAAACATTTGTTTATAGCCATTGGCTTTTCAGTTTTTCTCCTTTTGTATAATTTTCCTTCCTCCCTTTATTATAATTTCTTCTAGAAGGGTTGCCCCATTTTTACTGCCTTGCTGTGATCTTATAAATCTGATAATTCTTTATTTATTCTGTTTCTGCTCTGGCAGTAACATATTTTTTTCATGATGTGAGGTGTGCATCAATGTTTCTTTTTTATTTTTATTTTTTATTCTGGCATTACTCCTTCTTTGGTAAATGGATTGTAAAAAACCTATCATTTTCATTTCAGATGCCAGGATTGAGTTGACAAAGACTTTCTGCATACCCTGCTGCTCTGCCTGGAAGGTAAAGAAAAAATAATCTTTTAGTACACCACATGAAACAGGTGAAAGTCTTTGCAACCAGAAGGATGTGAAAACTTTGTGAAAATGGTGCTGTTTAATACTTTCCTGTGGCAAAGGTTAGCTCCTACATGTGCATGCTGGTTGCATTATACATTTTCCTATTAAAGTGATATGCTTCAGCATGTTTTTGTAGGTGATGATACCCTAGGAAATGTACAGTCTGTCACTGAATTTATTAGTGACGCATGCCACAGTCCTAGGCTGGGTGCTGCATATCACAAAATACAGAGAGGCATGCATTGTGTGTTTGAAGGCTGTTTATTTCTAAGATACAGGCATTTAAAAGAGTAGTAAAGGGCATATTATTATGCAGACTTTCATGCATATTAATTCTGTTTGGAGAAATATGATACAGATATATTGCTAGCAATCCACAAAGAAGCTATAGGCAAGTCATGTGCTAGACAATGTGGATTTTACAATATGGAAATAATTGATTCAGTGAATGCTTAGAAGTATTATATGCAGTCTAGGAGTGAGGTTTGCTAAGTTGAATTAATAAAATGAAGAAACTGTTGCAACCATTTTGGACTTTGGGAGACAATGTGACCTTGTCATTGCTATACATTCCTAATATCTATCTGATAGGAAAATGGAACTTGTCATTTAGTTCAGGAGAAATTACTTTTATTTTCTTCCTGACAAAACTGAAATGCAAGAAACTTTTTACCCATGGGCACCTCATTCTTATTAATTCTTGCTGGTTTGTGTCAGAATCAGAAAATATATTGTCAAAAATGTTACCAAAAATAAATTCATGTGAAAGGTATGTAATTTCCCCTGCCATACTGATGACTGTGTGGTCTTTATCAATCAGAAAAGAAATCTAAATTATTTACAAAACAGAAGGGACGTCAGCTTTTTTATTTTTAGGTTAAAAATATGGAGGTTTTGGGTTGTTTTAAAGGATTTTCATTGTGAGGCACTCATTCCCCAAGGGTATGAAGCTTTGTCAGGGGAGATTTAGGTTGAATATTAGAAAAAGGTTGTTCACCCAGAAAGTGGCTGTGCATTTGAACAGGCTCCTCAAGGAAGTGGTCACAGCACCAAGCCTGACAGAGTTCAAGAAGCATTGGGACAATGCTCTCGAGCACATGGTGTGATTCTTGGACTGTCCTGTGCAGGGCCAAAAGGTGAATTTTGATGATCTTAGTGAGTCCCTCCCAACTTAGAATATTCTGTAATTCTGTGATCAGTTAATAAAAAAAATATTTAACAATTATAATTTCAAAAATATTGCCAAAGCTGAGTTGTTTCATATATATATGTTTATATATTGATTAGCTACTTTCTCATTGACATGGCCAATTTCACTCAAGTATAATCCAGAGTAGGAGGGTAATACTTGCCATGAAAAAAATTTCTATGTGAGGTGAATGAAGGTGAGAACTGCTCTTCAATGAAAAAAAAAAAAAAGTGAGATTGAGAGCTGGGCAAGAACCAAATGAGCTAGGAAATCAAAAGACAACAGGAGCTTCACAAGAGCTCTTCAGATTTCAGTGACTCAGAAGCTTATTGCCTCATAACCTATAAGCAGAGGAATGTGAGAACAAGAAGAATCCCCTTCGTCCTTTATTCTCCTATATAAACTTCTTGAATGACTTAAAAAATACTTAATATATTTATTACATAATAAAACAACTTAACCCCACTACTTAAACAAAAGCCAACCTATCCAAAGAATCTACTTGACACAAACAAATACTACCTGCTTAGCAACAAATAGAATAAAAACAAAAGAACTGAATATGAGAGTCACCGCCTCTGGCTTCTTGAGATGGCATTTGGATTATGAGTGTTTCCTGGAACAGAATCCATACTGGGCTTGACTTAAAAGTGCAAGACCAGCTCTGGAATGGTTTCTGACATTTTCAAATAGCTATCACAGCGTATCATAAGCAGCGGTTTATTGCTGTCAGAATCCACACTGGAAAAATGAATGCTTTATAGCTTCTGCTGTTCCATAAAGAGAAGCATCTGAGTAGGAATGTAATTAAATGTTTGGCATCTCAAACGCTGTGTGCAATGTTAATCTGAGCAGGTAAATCAGCTCAGCATCAATAACAGTGTAGAGGGCATGCAGTACAAGAATATACACAAAAAACTATAAAAACAAGAAAGCACATCCTTTAGCAATCACTGAATAATAATCATCAAAATGGACTCTACAAGGACAGGTTACTGACACAAAATGAAAGCAACCATAAAGCACACACAACCCCCAGAAACCCAACAGAATGCAGATTAGAGAGTTTGTTTCTGCTTTCCTATTCCCAAACTTCCTAGGTATTAGTACTTCATAAAACAGTTTTTCAGCTCTTTCCACATGATTAAATTTTGGTTATCTCATTGCAGCAGGGTAATTGTAAGCAGATCTGCAAGAATTTAACATTGTTATCTCCTTTTAAATCTTTAATATACCTAACTGTTGATTCCCTTTAAAAACAACGAAAAATGTAATAAAACTATTAAGTTGAGTCTTCATATTTGAATTGTGTTATTGCTTGCTTTGGCAACAGAAATTAAAAGTTTTGCTGGAAAGATTGACAGAATACACAAATGAAGACTCTCATGGGTTTTAAAAATTTCTGGAGAGCTGAAAAATTCAATTAAAACTTCATGATACCATTTGTTTATACAATATATATGACACTACCAAAGTCTTGGATCTGGTCTTTCTAATATAAGCTTTAAACTTACATAAATAATTATCTAATATATTTTCTTCATAAATCTGTCTTATCTGTTGACTTGGTTTGTGTGTTACTTAAGGGAGGAATAGGAAGTCAGGACATGAACTCCACATTTCAAGGTATCAGTCCGGGGACTGTGACTGATTCTATGTGGTCCCAATGAAACTAAAGCTGAGCTTCAGGTATTCCCCTCATACGTACCCAGATATCTGTCCCTTTCCAAATATCTATCTCACTTTGATTTCTACAACATCAAAGAGGAAATGTAACAAGAAACCTGCCATGAACTGCAACATCCCATAGGATGGGATGTCACATCTTATTCACTCTCAGGGTATTCTGAATTGTAAGGGACCCACAAGGATCATCAAGTCCATCTCTTAAGTTAATGGCTTCTATGGGGACCAAACCCATGACTTGACATTTTTATTAGCACCATGCTCTAACCAACTCAGCTAGTCTCACCCCTTCCAGTCAGGAAAACCCCTTCCAGTCAGGAGACTCCTTTGGCTTTGGTATCGTGTTTTTAAGAACTTAAGGTTCTTATTCAACTAACACAGAAGAGTAGGTGCCTCCTTCACTCACTGCAAATATGACCCTGTGGGAATGGCAGGCACAGAAAGAGGTGCCTGTTCCAGAGCTTCCGTGGCAATGGCAGCCACAGGGGCGGGCTGGGACATTTCCTGTGAGCAGTGCAAGGACCCTCTCATAAGCTTTTGTCCAAAAGCATTGGGGGAGGGAGGGTTAGAAACTCCTCTGCAGATGGTGCCAGCCCCTTGATGAGTCTGTAGTGATCCAGGCTGTGGTTGTTGTCCTCCCAGGAGAACAGCACAGGACACGTGGAACCAGAGGGGTGAGCCAGCACCCTCCTCCCAGTTGCTGCCACCAGCCCAGCAAGCGGTGGCTGGGCATCAAAGCAGAGGGAGAACAAATGTGTAATACACCAGCAAAAAATGCACTCTGGGAAACCTCTCTCTGACCACCTCTCAAGCCAGGGAAAGAGTGAAGCACTCCCTCAAAAAAAGAAATCACCTCCCCCAATCCTCTTCCCAGCCATCACGTTGGAATGCAAAGCTATTGGCTATCCCTTTGTTAAGGCTGTAGAGCTGGCTCTGGGAGCAGGTAGTGAGAGAGCTGGGCTCCTTCTGAGATGACCAACCCCCAAAACCACTGTGTTGACAAGGGAAAAAAAATAATTCCATGAAAGATTTTGAAACTATAACATTATCAGAAATAAAATAATCCTTGTCAGATGATGTTCTGGGTCCATTCAGCTTCTCAGTACTTCTGATCTTCTCCTTCTTTCAAGGCATCAAAATATGCAATAACTTGTTAAATTTAAATTTTTTTTTAAAAAAACTCTGATTTTTGATGGTACAATATTTCCCAAGTTTTGTATTTTTTAGCAACTATTCTGTATTTTTAAGCAAAATTTACTCGGAAAACTACTGTACATTTTTTTTTTTTTTCAGCTACATCTCTCTTCTTGCCTTGTCTTATGCATTGCTACTGTGCAAGATCCTACTTTCCTGCACGTAGAATCACAAATAGTTGTGTGGTCTCGATGACAAAGTGTTTGGAAGATGGCAAGATGTTTAAAAAGTGAGATGTTAACACTTTAGGAAAAGAATTTCTGATGTATCAACCTGAAGATGAAGATTGCTGCTTGAATCATGACAACCCCCCAAACCTTTACAGATAGTTAAGCACATGCACCCAGAGCAAGCATAGACATAAAATTCACAATTCTTTAGTCTCTTTTACGTTATTTTGACTAACAACATGGTTCTCTCAAAAGCGATTGAGGCTTACTGCCATATCTAATCCATGCTTTATCCAAGTAACCACTAACTAATTGTATTTGACTAAAAATATACCTGTCACCTGCTTTTAAGCTCACAAGTTTTTTTAAATTACATGAACACAAAAATTATCTCAGTCCTCAACCACAGTCTGTTTCCACTCTCAAAAACTCTTTCAATGGTGTATTCGTACTGTAGCTATAGTGTTCTCTTCAGCTGTTTTGAGGTTTTATATGACCACACATCACTGTTGGTCCCGAGCACATTTTCCCTAACATGGTATATGATCATCCATGGTAAAATAGAATTATTCTGGAAGAGTTAATTGATGGGACTAAAAATATTCTATGATCTAAGTTTTTCTGGAACAGTATGATCCTATATGGCAAGAATCTCTTTTATATATGATGACAAGACATCGTGTTAGAAAAAGTATCAGCTTCTCATTGTTAACAGTAGAAGCACTCATATGTTTTCTACTATGATGCATTTTCCCATTGTAGGAAAGTGATATATTATTTACAGTCCGTATTAAGAGCAAGGATATGGACCACCAGAATAAGAATCAGCTGCAGATGCTATATGAAGGTAATCTCTTGATCTATGCTCAGTTGCTCTACCAAGTGAAGCCAACTCAATCACCGGAGGCAGAGAACTGCCTCTTGTGTGTTTTTAACCTCCATGCATTCATTTTGCCTCACAATTGAAAATTAGATACTGCAGGTCTCAGATGATATAAAGGCCATTAACTGCAAGTATGAAATGAATAATGTTTACACTTGTAGCCAGAGAAGGGACCAATTTTGGAATATACCTATTGCTTTTCAGATGGGATTCAGTTAGTTAGAATGGCAGAAATGATCAATAATTATTTATACTCTGTGATCATAACAATTTAAATTAAATGGCTTATGGTCTGTGCATAATCTAGCAACCTTCACATTCTTGCAGGCAGCATGCTTGCATTTTGCAATATGGCATTTCTTGTACTGCACAGTAACCAGTGGCAGATATTTTTTTTGTTCCTGTGTATTCCTTGAAATGAGGAAAGGAGGACAATAAAGTAAATAATTTTCTGGCTGATTTCACTCAAAAGCTCCTATGGAATCTGCTGATAGCTTAAAAGAACTTAATAAAAAGTTGGAAAAGGAGAGATTGAATAGGATAAGTAACAAGAACCAAGGTGAAGAGAAACCCTGAAAGATCAATCTACTGAAGTACACTGACCTTCAACAGAATCCTTTGAATTAGACAGCTCTCAAACCACTTCAGCTGAATGTGGGCCCTGGAGTGCAATTTGCAGAGGTACCAAATTGATAGAAATTGTTTTTCTATAAAGCACCTTGGTGTGTTAGCTTTGATTAATCAGAGGCAATTATCACAGCTAATGGAGCATAGCTACAAACACAGAGAAACCACATGCACGGCAAAGTTCAGGGGCCTCTTGCACCTAGACATATGAAGTTCCACAGGAGTGTTGTCCATATGCAGGTCAATTTGTGCATGGTATTGTAAATATCTATTCTAAGCACCACAGTTATTGTGTGTTTACTTCAATGCCAGATGAGCTCAGTCACAAACACCTCTGCACTTGGGAATTTTGAAATAACTTGACTATCTAGAATTGAAACAGGCTGCCCAGGGAAGTGGTTGAGTCATCATCACTGGTGGTATTTAAAAGATGTGTAAATGTGACACTTAGTGACATACTTTAGTGGTGGACTTGGCAGTGTTGCATTGGCGGATGAATTTGATGATTTTAGAGGTCTTTTCCAACCTAAGCAGTTCTGTGATTCTGTGATTTTGTGACTAGTTTTCTGTACATATTCAAGCAACAAGATGTATAGGTTTCATAGTGCACTTGGACCATTGCTAGGGTCCTATGTCAACTTATACATTTGAGATAAATCAGTGCCAAACTGAACTAAAAAGGAAATCTTTTAGATGAACAGTTGCTGGTGTTTCAGGGGCCAGATTTTCAATGAACTATTTAATCCTTTTGCTCATTTTACTGCTTTAAAATATTTCAGGCTAAATGCCACATGGTATGGAGAAGTAGACTGGATTCATAATCTCTTCTGAGTTTACTTGCAATGGATTTCAGTTTTTGCTGTCCCACTCCATCTCTTCAACTGATCAAGTTGAAGAGATAAGTAATCTCTTCAACTGTCTCAGCTAACTCCATCATGGAAGTGTGAATCGAAGTCCTTCCCTCCCCATGCTAAACTTAGAGATGTTTGCAAATAAACTGAACTCCTCAATGGACTCTATAAATACAGAAAGCTGTGTTTGTGGCGAGTCAGGGTTGAATAGGAGGTTTATTCAGGCAGCTCTGCAATGGGAGCTGTGATAGCTGACAAAGGATCAGTGGTCAGATGGAGGCAGCAAATTCTTACAGCTCCTTGCTTGGTCTGACTGTGAGCCAGACTCTACATTATCTGTTTCAGGGCCAGAAGGGTGACCTAAATTCTTATTGCCTGTGTTCAAGAGAACAATTACATCACTTGCAACGCAGGCTAACAAAGTTCCCCTGAGCTGTCCTTGCAACCACTCTCTGCATGTTTGAAAATCAGTTGCTGAAATGCAGGATGTAATATAATCAGAGTTTTTTTGGAATTATCATTGTTGTATTTCATCTTTTCTCAAGTAACATCACAAATTGAATTTCATGGACAGTAGCAGTGGAATTTTTTGTAGAATACTGCTGTATATCACAGCTAGACCCTCCAAAAACAAATAAAAGGGTAATTGTTTCCTTATAATGAAAAGCTACCAGAGCAGCTCACCTTGAAGACCTATTCCTTTCTTTTCCAAAGTGCTGTTGGAAATAATCCAAATATACTGGAAATTATGCTTTCAATTTTGCAGTGAGGAAATAGGGACTGGAGACATTAAGACTATATCTCAGAAAATACTTTGAGAGTTGCAGAACTGATCCCTGGTTTACACGGCTGCCACACCACAAACCAGAATCCTAGGCAAGGAGCCTATGTGCCCTGTGCTCGCCACGGGACCATCTGAGCTCCTCCAAATGGTCGCACAATTACAGCAGCTGGCTAGAGGAAATATTTTTCTTGGAGAGTGAACCTCAGACTCTGACACTGAGCACCAAGGTAACTTTCAGTCCACTGCAGGAAGGAAGCCCTGCTCAAAGATGAGCACCTGCTTAAGAGCAACCAGTGTCATGTGGTAATGATACTACTGGCCTTTTCCATAGCAGAAATAGGGAAAGGGGCCTAGCTCCACTTCCTCTCGGACTGAGGATGCCCTTTGCCTCTTCAAATTTGCATGTTTAATTTGTCTCCCCCACCCCACCATCCTCCCCCTCCCCTCAGTGCTTCATATCTAAAATTAGGAGCTGGACTTAGATTAGGGACTGCAACCTTCTTGCCTGTGGTGCTGTCCTTCCATCTCTCAAACAGTAAGCCATAAACCATTCTGCACTGTCCACTACGGAGAAGGTTTGAAAAGAAAAGGAAAACCTCATGCCTTCCAGCTGTCCTGGGACAAACAGTGAGAGAGGGCTTTTAAGTAAAATGAGTAGGACTATTTTTTTGTTCGTTTTTCTATGTGGTGCCAATGCTCTAAGGCTAATCTCTATTGTATGATGAATTGTACATACTTGTAGCAGTGATGGTCAAGAGAACGTTGACTGTCACAGTAAACTGTGTAAATCGAAACAGTATGAAGCAACTGCTGAGAAGAAGATGTAGAGGTTTCCTTTCTTATTGAAAGGCATTGCCATCTCTGTAGAAAATTTCAACGTCAAAATCTACAAAAAAAGCATTAGGAATACAAAAAAAATATCCTCCTTTAAAAGCAGAAGAAGCAAAATGTAGTCATTTTGACAGGTTTGTAATTTTCATTTTTCTTAAAAAAGCAGTTGTAAACGAGTGTATTTTTAAAATTGCACAGAAGGCAAAAATGAGAAAAGTTTGGGATTGAAAAAAACCCTGGGGTCTCTAGCTCAGCCTGCCACATTAGCTATGGCTTAGCAATGTGCATTATGCAAATACAGCAAAGAGCCTTTCAAAACACGATTAAAGACTTGACCTACAGATTAAGTAGGGCCATCTTAATATTGTGCAGGAAAGGAATGATCTGTGTTGCAGACTAAGATATCGAGGAATAGGAGAAACTACTCTGTGTTTAACTTTCCAATGTTAATTTTCAAAATAAATATATTTGTGTGAAAAAATAAAGAAAAATGAAACTCAGAACTGATGACCTGTGCAGTCTTTGCTTTAAGTACAATTGTCCCTTATCCGCATTTTTCGAAGTAGTATATTAAAATATTATGCAAAATGTTAATGGCACATTACAAACTTTTAATTATTTTTTTCTATCTTCCTTCTTTATACCCAAATTTCACATATAAGGAAGCTTTAGTATTTCTTTCTAGATAGGGACACAAAGCATTTTCTATTTTTTTAAAATGGCTTTTCATTCCATGTGTCTTCTACAAGAGAAAGAGTGAAGTACATTTATAGTATGACGAGATAAGAAAATGCAGACAAAATGAAAATATACGTGCTCAATATGATAAGAATATTTTTACAGGTAGCTTTTTCCACTTTAGAAAACTTGCTGCTGCTGTATTGCTGTATTTGTGATGTTGGATGAGAATTGGTTGGGACGGAATGCTGCTTGTAGCTCAGGCTGTTGGGCTAGATGCCCTCATTTAATTAGATTGTATAAGCTTTCATCTCATTTCTGAAACTAGGCTGCTGGCATAAACAGTTGAACAAATTAAAATGCCTTCTTGGACAATAAGGAAACAAGGAAAATAGCTTTATCTGCTTATTATTTTTAAAGCATCCTTTTGCTAAAAAAAGGAGAAAAAACAGTAAAAAGACAGGAAAGATAGGAAAGGTGAAGGTACTCTTGAGAAGGGAATTTTCTTATCATAAAATTGTTGTCAGCTAATAGAAGAATAGGTCAGTTGAACCAGCTCTTTAAAAATCCATGTGACACTGGTTACAGAGTGAAAGTGGATAAGCAATTTACAGAGTGTAATTTACTCTTTGAACATTAGTTTTACATTGAGGCAATATCCATGATCAGACTACAAATACTTTGGTTAGAGTTACTGAATTTGGGGATAGACCTTTTATAAGATGATCACAAATAATCCTGCCACAGTATATGTATGTTCTAGCTTTGAAATAAGATCTTTAATGTATGGTTCACATCACAGCTTTTGCATATCCTGACTAACCTTAGCCCAGATAAGGAAAAAAAAAAAAAAAAAGGCTGGAAGCCAAAAGGATCTTAATTCTGTGGTTTAAATCTGTTTAGGAATGGTCCTGCACACAAAGGATTAAAGATTTATGCCAAGTTTATATCTCTTTTCCTTTTCTGATCCCCCCTAACTTTGTCCTCTGTGATACCATTAGCCAAACTGTAACCCACAAAGATTTCGATTTAATTTACTTCTAGAGTTTTAAACAAGGATCTCTAGCAGTTATTGTACTCACAGCACACACAATTCACACAGCCCAAGTTAAATCGCAGAACCTCATTCAACTTTCTTGTAGGAAAAGCAAGCCCAAGAAAAAGCCTGCAGTTGTGCAGGCTTCTGTGCTATGTTTTAAAGACTTGGAAGGTTAAGAAAAATTTAAAGAATGAGTTTCCAATAGAAAGAGATTGGAAAGTGACTGAGGCAAATTTGAGTAATGATAACAAAGTAACCCACTGAATATCCACTGTCAGACACTGACAGCTGATGCATGTTCAATATTTGGTGAGCACTGCCAGTTCCATCAGACTGTCCCCATAATGGCATTGCTCCTAATGTTACATGCTGTCATTTTGGTCTGAGGCATGAACAGTAGCCTTGTTCTATGAAAAACAAATATTCCCTCTGCTTTTTGTCTTCAGAATAACAGGAGACACAGGTCAAAATAAGGATGGTCTAGTGAAAGCTGAAATAAATTGTCTAGCATTTTCTTTTGTTAAGCTTCAAGATAAATAATGATTAGCCAATCTGGGTGTGGTCACCCTCTTATTCTTGCTGCTAATAATCATACTTGTGGCACCAAGCAATTTATGTAGTCAGTAATATATCAGCCCAGCAAACAAATATGAATCAGTGAACCAGCTGAAAATTCTGTCTGAAATGCCCTTCCTCCACAAAGTTAGCAGAGCATAACACATCAAAATAAAGGTCAGCACAACCCCAATTTGAACATCCTCTTTGATTGAGTTTGACTCTGAGTCCCATTTATCAGTGTTAGCCACTGAAACAATCTCTGTATTTCCAAATTATTTCTAGTTTGTTCCACTGCAGTCTTTAAAAAGGAAGACTATAATTTCTCCCCCTTCACTTTGTTTGCCATCTTTTGCTTCCTCCAATTACAGTGCCCAGGTTTACTTTGCAGCTTTACAAAAACAGGCAGTACTTCATTAGCATTACTACCACTCTACAGCTAATTGTTATTATTACTACTATTTCTGAATTTTTAATTCACCAGATACACCAGATTCACCAGATACACTACAACAGAAGTGAGGAAAATAACAGGTAATCAAAAAAAAACATTGTTCCCAAATACTGGCTTTTTCTTAACTGGAACCATCAGGAA
Source organism: Sclerurus mexicanus (assembly GCA_013396755.1). Taxonomy (NCBI): domain Eukaryota; kingdom Metazoa; phylum Chordata; class Aves; order Passeriformes; family Furnariidae; genus Sclerurus; species Sclerurus mexicanus. The sequence goes on from VWZF01004274.1 coordinate 610,934, forward strand.
AGGTTAAGACTGGGAGGTTTATAAAGGCTTTTTGCCATTTTCCTGGTAGGCAACTAAGGAAATGGGACTGAACAACTACAGTATGTGCTTTTATCTTAAGGGCCAGTAAAACTGATGAAAAGGGTAAGAGTAGGAAAGGACATGAACTGAAGGGAAAAAAAAAGAGACAATAAAGATAAACAGATTTGGTAGGAAGCCAGTCTTCTGCTAGTTCACAGAGAATGAAAGCTTCCTTTAGCTGAAGATCTTTACTGAGTGGATCACAGGGCACAAAGGTGTTCACTGTGGTCCAATTTGTTTGATTAAATATTCATAGCACAGCTAAGGGCAAGATTTTTCCCCTGGTTTAATCAATGGGAACATTGCTATTGTCTCCAATAGGAGCACTTATGGCATGGTTTGCTTAAAGGAATGCAAGGTATATTTCTCAATGCAACATGAATATTCGCAGGCTTCAAGCTCATTTGCAGCTCTGTTTTCCATCCATTTGATGATTCAATTGCCTACACATTGTCATCCAGTGACATTTAAAATTCTGTATGGTATCTGAGCTCAAACAAAGCTCATACATATGTTACAGGACTTAGTGGGAGCAGTGCCTCCTGGACTGGCAACAGCTGGCCAGGTTGTTTGCCCTAGGGCAGCTCAAACGGCACTGGATGACTATATTTAGACAAATATTTCATCTCAGATTTTCTGACCATATACTTCCAGTCTTCTCTGCTAAGGTGGCTTGCTGCTTAAGTTATGAAAATTAGTGAGGAGTTAATTTTGTTCACAGGGAAATGTGCAAGGCAGAGTACTGCTCTAAGCACTTGGTGATGATAGATCCATCTCCTTTTATCATGACTCTTCCAAAAATGAATAGATTCTAAAGTTCATGAGTTAAATGACAAGGTGTTTGAACTACTTTACAGTGCAAAACTAGAAGGGAAGCGCTTGCTTTCTTGACATTCATTCTCCACCTCAAATTACCTTTTCTTTCTCTTGCAGGGTCCTCATCATGGTCATTCAGTTATGAAAGTATTTTGGCACTAGTGTGAGAGCTCTTCCTTTGATGTCTGTCAAGGGGCTGTGTCAGTAGCAATAAGGACACATCCTTTGCTGGTGTAACTTGACATATGCCCAGTGAAATCACCTAGTACATTAGGTCATTGCTTTTACTGAAAAAAACAGAAAAAGAACAAATCTTTGCTTTTAGTGGGCAGCTGAAGCAGATAATGTCCTTGGAAAGGAAACGTGAACCTCTGTTTTTGTCCTTCTTGGAATTCTATGTTTTCCTTAGCAGCTCAGCTTAAAGGAAACAGCAGGTTGGTAAGCATCACTTGCATAGTTTGGTAAGGTCAACAGCAATTAAAACATGAAGGCATTGATTACCATAGAGTTAGTGTGAGTCTTTCTTCCCACTTGAATTATAATGTGGTTTGACAGTTAAAGACAGATTTGTTGTTAAATCTGAAATTCATGGTTGAATAAAAATTGAATATAAAGATGGAACACGTTTTCAAGCATGTATAAAAGCAAACCTCTGAATCCCTACTCTGTCCTTTCAGATGCCTAACAAAGGTCAGGAACTGGAAAGAATATAGAGGCATAGAGTGATTGATTTAGAGGGACTTGTTCAAGGAGAATGTTGATAACTTGTCCTGACAACTCAGCAGGATAAAGTAAAAATCTTCAAGTACTTGAACAGGATAACCATGAAAATATGCAAGGGATTATTAAGGCTGACAAAAAGGATATCAAAATTACCATGCCAGACAGTAAGCAATACGATTGTATTTTGTATACAAACACCTTTATAATGAATTAAATCTTATGATATCAACACGACAAAGTAAAAAAAGAAAGATGCCCCTCTTTCTAGGTGAGGACAGATTAAAAAAGTACAGGCAATCTCAGAGTTGTTTAAGGTCATTCAACACATCTTTAGACAATTCAGTTTGAATTTAGGTTCTTTTTTTTTTTTTTTTCCTTTTAAGAGAATCAAGCCTGAAGCAACAGAAAGTAGTTAAAAGAATTCCAGAAAATATTTTTCAAATATAAGATCTATTATTCTGAGTAACAATCTTTACAGGGAAAAAAATATGAATCCGAGCATTGAAGGATATATTGTCAAAAGCCATCTTGTGCTGTCATTGACTACCTGATGTAACACAGGGCTTATTTTTCTTTCTCCATCTTCAATATCTATTACTTTAAAGTAAACAATCTTACAAGAGTAATGAAATTTACCTTATAAAAAGAGAAACTTTGAGCAAGGTTATAAATATCCCTCAGTTTCTACAACATCAAGCTCCTTGATTAGCTGCAGCATCTCTGCAACCCTGTACTTGTAATCCAAGGCTGCTCATTGTAATACATAAAAAACATTTTGCTTTTCTGTCTTCACTGTGTGTGAAATGATTCATTAATAAGAACCCAAGATGAATCCTGGAAGTTTTGTATGTATATTTAGTTATTTTTGTTAAGCGTGGCTTAAGTCCTGTAAGATCCAGTCTCAGGGTGATTTAGAGTTTTCTAAAGACTGGTTTGTCTGCATGAGTACTAAAGCCTAATCTTGCTTTTCTTGTTTAAATGTAGTTGCCTGGACTAGCCAGATTATCTGCCAATTTTTAAGAAACAAACATTTTGCAGTTTCCTTTGCTAATGAACCTGTGACACTTGTATTGTGGTCTGTATAATTTACTGCAGTATAAACATGTTTTAGACTGTGTAAAATTTGGCCATAGATGATTTCCTTCTTAATGTGAAAATATGACCATTTAGCACAGGATATTATTGACCGCAATATTAGTTATTTGAATCTATTAGGGCATTCAAAAATTAAAATCTTAGCTAATGCTGTTTTCCAATATATTTCTGATGATCTCACTATGGTGATCTCAGTAGGGTAATGCATATTTTGATTTATGTCATTCCATAATTCTCACCTGATTTACATCTGTACAAGTGCATCTGTCTCAGGGGAGCTGTGTTGAAATAACTGAAGAAGAAAGATGCGACTAAGATTTCCCCAGTATCTGGTAGACAGGGACTGAGGATCTCCTGGGGCAGCCCTGAAAGAGGCTCAGCAAGGTGTTCATTCCTTGGACGTCCTTACTGAGGATTTTCACCTGCCATTGTGCCCCTCTGTTTCTCTGGGTTTGTTGAGACAGGTCGTTTCTGGGTTGGTGGCTTCTGCAGTGGGCTTGGATGTAGCTGGGACAGGGTTAGGGTTCTCCCCACCTTTCCCACTGTCTTTTTGTGCCCATTTGTGAATGTGCAGATGATTTTTTATCACCTAACCATCCCATTTCATACCATGAGTATAGTCATAAAAGTGTTTTTGTTTAGTCACTTGGATGGACAGCAGAAAGAAGAAGAAATTTAAGGACTGAGCGTTATCTGGACAAGCAGAAACCTAAGGTCTAATTCTCCTTTCCTCTATGATCTTGTAACAGCTATGAGGGGGAACTGGCTCCTCTGCTTCCACAAACCTCCTGGGGTCTGAAGGGGATTGCGAAATCCCCACGTGGTCAGGAGTAAAGTGATGCGGTACTCTGAGGTACTGAGGTCGTAGAGAAACCTTTAATCACTTTTGCAAAACGTATTTAAGCCTTTTGGAGGTCAGGTTTGGGAGATACAGGAACCAATAAGGGAGCAGAAGGACCAAAACCCAGTGGAAACCTGGGAATAAGGAGTGACAGGTGATATATTTCCAATAAGGTCGTGGGGAGGGCCTGGGCTGGATACCCGGGAAGAAGGTATATATTTCACTTTTCCTCAGAAAGTCACATGTATGCTGAGGATTCTAGTGGTTACAATCTAAACAGGAAAAAAACCTCGTACATAAAAGGTGCAGGTAATGTTGAACTACAAAGTGTCTGGTCCTTTGAAAGTTGTCACAGTGCTGGTCTTCTTTCTAGGGGTTTCCCTTCCCACGATGTGTAGTCTGGACAATCCTCTGTCTCTGTTTCCTATGTGTTATGGCAGAAGTCTTTCCCAACAATCTTGGAATATTGAATCAGTCTTCAACAACTGGTGTTCTCAGTTTCTAAAAGGAGTATGAGAAGGCATACTGAAATCCCAGGTTGATTTTGAAAATAAGCACGTAAAAATCTGGATGATATTCAAAAAGCAGAACAGTGGAGTCAAGGTAAGTTCCAGCCGTCAAAGTACCGGTCAAGTCAAGAACAAGGTCCAACACCAAGTACTATGAAGACTGTTATACCCTTCAGAATTTCATATTTGTTTGTATTTGTTAGAATTATTTTTCAGTATTTTTAGCTAACAAGGAGTTTTAGCTATGTCTCAGAAAGCTATTCATAGCTATAGAGAAACACAATAACAAAACCACTGTCTTTTCCCATAGCATGCCTTACAATTATAAATGTTTTCTCTTTCTTACTAGGTACAAAGTTCTGCAAGCTAAAAGCATGAAACACAAAGAGCCAAGGGACCTGCAAGATACTATTAATTGAGGTGTATAACCTCGCTGTTATTTTGTCCATTTATTTCCTTAAATAACAGGCTTGCCTTACAAGGAAATGAAAAAAGATTCCACAGCTAACCCCAACAACACATCTTGTTCTGTAGTTAAATTACTCAACATCAATCATTTAACGTCCTACTGTGAAATTCAGTCTAGGTATAATTGTGTTTTTTCACTTGCTTTCAGTTAAAAAGTATTCCATTGTTTGGTTAATACACTTGAGGAAAAACATTGTGACCACTCTAAATAAAAAGACCCCAAACAACCCTCCACTATTCAAATCTGTTATGAAGGAACATAGTCTCTGGACATAGAATAAGCAACCATAATGATTTACCCTTGAAGATGGGTTTCTCAGTACATACTCTAATGCTTTTAAAAGGCAGTTTACCTAGGAATTGTACTGAAGTATTTAATTTCAAGTGATCATTTTGCTCTTGCTTGCCCCAGAGAAAGGAGTGCTGTTAGTTTTATACACACTTTTTCCTCATGCAAAACATTCAAACAATTCTATAATTTGTTATTAGTTTCAAATGCATCTTTTTTTTTTAATTTCAGTTTAAATAGAATGTTGGTATCAAAGAATGAAAATATTCTCTTTTCTATCATCAAAAGCAACCTCCAGTCAAACTTCCTTTGTAATTTTTTCAACAGTACAACTTTAAAGATGCGTTGTTAAAGACAGAGGAGGAAAAAAAAGAGAAAAATATTTCTTCTTTGTAGCCTTACAGCTTTTAATACTCTGTGTTTAGACTGCTGGCAAGGACAACGTTATAAGCTCTGGAGGATACACTTGCTGTCTGTGTGCACATTTGTTCATTAAAGATGAAACTGAAATAGCATATCATGAGATGTACTTAATTTGAATGAGTAAACCAGTTGAGAAACCACTTTGATGAGAGCCCCATTATATATATTCTCAATTGGAAAGTCTCCATCCAACCTCATCTCATCCTGGGAAATGCATATAATAAATGCTAATTATAACAGGATGGTTATCCCCAAAGTGACAATCAGCTGTAGTTATCTTTAATCATAAACAGGAGAAGTTTTTACCTGCTTCTTGTACAAATGTACTGGCTAGCCACAGCAATGGGTCAAAGATCCTATTTCCTGTGTGCCCACCTGGTATTGGACATCTTGTCTTTAAAAGGAAAGCCTCAGTGAGGTCTTAGACCTAAACTGAGGGAGGGTGGGTTTTGATTAGATATTAAGAAGAAATTATTTACTGTGGGAGTGGTGGGGCACTGGAACAGGATACCAGAGATGTGGATATCCCATCCCTAGAATTACTGAAGGCCAGGCTGGAGGGGTTTGAGCATCCTGGCCGACTGGAAAGTGTCTGTGCCTGTAACAGGGGGCTGGAACTAGATGATGTTAAAGGTCCTTTCCAATCCAACCTATCCAAGTGGAACTTGAACTTATTCTAAATAAGAATTTTCTGACCTCTTAAATGGGCACAGCCTTTCCAGAAGGCATCTTTAAGTACTACTTGTGGAGACTGGTATATGCCATTCTCTTTCTGTGGTATAAAGGAGGGAATAGAGGAGATCAGGAATAAGTAAATCTATAATCCTGTAGCTTGGTATATCGACTCTCAATAATTACAAGGCTGCTTTTATAAGCCATTCTACTGAGACATTTTATCACTTTGAAGCCAAATGAAACATTCCACACATTTTTTTGAACCAGCTAAGATAAAAGCAATATCTTCTAAGTCTCTCACTATCCAGCTCAGGACACTTCCATCTCAGCTAAACTTTGAATGTTATCACTGAAAAGCTTATTCTTCTTTGGGTTACATCTTTTTAATTGATTTTACTATATTTCACATCTATGTATTTCTCAGTTCTTTTCAAGTTCCCTCATTTTCTTTTCCTATTATCGCTTCATTCATCAAGTCTCTTTGTGTTCCCACATATAGTTCAGAGTTGTAAAGGCACTGTTCTCCAGATCTTTGCACTTCCATTGGCGTGCAGTCAAATGGTATGGAGAGATCTTGTTATTACTATTTCATACTGCTCATTGCTGTGAGACTAATTTCTTCTCTTATGGAACATCAAAGAATCCATCAGCATTCCTGCCTCTTTAGATTTAGATCAAATGTTGAAGATTTATTATAAACAAGAATTAAAATCTCCAAGCGTTTATTACAAAGATAATTTTTTTTTTTTAAATTGTACTTGTACTTTAAGGTATTATGTAACCTCAAATGACACAACAGGCCACATTCAAAGCTGATCTTATTTTGGGTACAACTCTGCTGAGCTAAATTAAGCTGAACCTGTTTATGTGGGAACTCAATCTAATCTGAAGCTGAAATGTGAACATGGAATCATAGAACTGGCCAGGTTGGAAAAGACCTCTGAGATCATCAAGTCCAGCCCTTGATCCACTACCACCACAGTTATTAGACCATGGCACTAAATGCCACATCCAGTCTCATCTTAAAAACATCTGAGGATGGAGAATCCACCACTTCCCTGGGCAGCCCATTCCAATGCCTGATTACCCTCTCTGTAAAGAATTTCTTCCTAATAGCTAAGCTAAACCTCCCCTGGCAGACCTTAAGGCCATGTCCTCTTGTCTTATTGATAGTTGCCTGGGAGAAGAGATCAACCTCCACCTGGCTACAACCTCCTTTCAGGTAGTTGTACAGTGATAAGGTCTCCCCTGAGCCTTCTCTTTTCCAGGCTAAACAACCCCAGCTTCCTCAGCCTCTCCTCACTGGACTTGTGTTCAAGTCCCTTCACCAGCCTTGTTGCCCTTCTTTGGACATGCTCCAGCACCTCAACATCCCTCCTGAACTGAGGGGCCCAGAACTGAACACAGTACTCAAGGTGTGGCCCCACCAGTGCTGAGTACAGGGGAAGAATCACTTCTCTGGACCTGTTGATCACACTGTTCCTCATACAGGCCAGGATGCCACTGGCCTTCTTGGCCACTTGGGCACACTGCTGGCTCATGTTCAGTCTGCTGTCAGTCAGAACCCCCAGGTCCCTTTCTGTCTGGCTGCTCTCCAGCCACTCTGTCCCCAGCATGGGGTTGTTGTGGACAAAGTGCAGGACTTGGTCTTGTTGAACCTCATCCTGTTGGAATCAGCCCAACTCTCCAGCCCGTCCAGGTGCCTCTGCAGAGCCATCCTGCCTTCCATCTGATCAACACTCCCCCCCTCAACTTGGTGTCATCTGTAATTTTGCTAATGGTGGACATTAGCAAATGTCCCCTCATCTAAATCATCAATAAAGGTATTAAACAGAAGTGAGCCCAACACTGACCCCTGGGGGACACCACTGGTGACTGGCCACGAATTGGATGAAAATGTATCAGATAAAGTGTTGCAGTCCTGTTAACAAAGTTTGATGGCAACCACAGACATTGCCAAAGGCAAATCTAATTAGCTATGTGAAGAATTCCTATAGATCTGTTCTCACTTACTGAAATGTAATAAATGAGAGTAGATCTATGGCAATTTGCTATACTAACTTTTAAGTCAGCTACAGAATGCTGCATTCAGAAGTGGAAAAATCCAACAGCTGTGGATGTCTGTAGAATAATAAATGCCTCATTTTCTGTACCAGGTCATTACTGACATCTTTATTAACTATGCTGTATATTTCCTTTGAGTTATCTTCTGTGTGTTTTATGCATACTTAAGTCTGTAAAATGCAAAAAAGAAGAGAAACATATATAAGCTTTGTAGACACCACACAGACATTTGGCCATATCTGATTACCCCATGCAATTAATTAAAGCTCATATTCATCACTTACCAGACATTTGTTTGAATAATAAAGGGGATAAAGTGCAAAACTGTATCATGAAATAGAATGGACATTCAGTCTGGAAAATACAAATATTTATTAGGGCCATATTAGGTCATGGTTGCTTGAAAGGTACTTAAAATGCAGAAGAATTTGAATGAATAATAAAGTATTTTTGGAAGCTGATGTTACAAATTAAGATAATTGTTCTAAATAAACAAAACCACAAGTTCCACAAACATTAGTGTAAAACTCAAACTTCAGACAATTTGAATGTTTCTGGAGATAACCTTTTATTAATGAATGAACTCTTTCCAAATAGTTTTTAAGAAACAGGCACATAACAAACAGCAGCAGACTTCCAAGAGGGCATGAAATGTGTGTGTTGACTTAAAAAATGAATAGGCTTACAATACTGTTTGAAGCACACCTTGGGTACATGCCGCTTTTGAGGAGGTCAGAACCTAAAGTATTCTGGCCAAAAATAATCAGTTCATTTTGTAGAAATGGCTAGTGACTAAGTGCATTTTGCAAAGATGTTTACAAAAAACCAAAACTTGTGCCTTTGATGAACTTGTATGTCATTTTTATCCTCTGCCTGCCTGGAAAAAAGAAAAAAAGATACCTTTCTGGTTGTAAATGTTGGGAATTTTGTGGAAGCAGAGAAATGGCAACTGCACTGTTTGAGTTTCTTCAATGTCCCCCTGAAATACTAAATTTTTTATTTCATAGAATCATAGAATGGTCTGGGTTGAAAGGGACCCTTAAGATCATCTACTTACAATTCTCCTTCCATGGACAGGGAGGCCATGATCATGTTGTTCAGAGTCCCCATCCAACTTGGCCTTGAATACTTACAGAGTTGGAAGTATTGGCAACCACCCTCTGAGTGAAGAATTTCTTTCTAACATCATCTAATCATAATCTTCCCCCTTTTAGTTTAAAACTATTGTCCTTTGTCCTGTCACTATCTGCCTGTATAAAACGTACCTCTCCACCCTTTCTATGTCTCCTTAAGGTACTGGAAGGCCTCCTTGAGGTCTCCCTGAAGCCTTCTCTTCTCAGTTTCCATTGTCAGTTATTTGACTGGCAAATATAAATTCAGATCAGGCATATTGTGATAGCTATAAAGGTAAGTGCTACAAATATATTGTCAAAACCAGGCAATTTTGGTGTATCTCTGTCTGTATAAATACACATGAATGTATACTGTCTGTCTACTATCTATCTATCTATCTATCTATCTATCTATCTATCTATCTATCTATCTATCTATCTATCTATCTATCTATCTATCTATCTATCTATCTATCTTGTTTCATTATAGGTACTTTAGAAAGAGTTATGCCTAGTTATTTTCCTGTGGAAATAAAGCTGAAGATTGGCTATTTATCTGTTCTTATGTAGTTTTCAGAGAAAGTAAACAATGTGTTTCTGCCAATTGTTGTGTCCACAGTGGTCCAGGGTTGAAGTTACTTTTTTATATTTGTCTAGTATGACTCTATAGATAAAATGGAATAATTTCTTCTTTAAAATGGTCTCAGCTGACTCCTCCACTCTGTCTACTAGACAGAGAAGAGTACTCTTTCTTTCACTTCAGCTGGAATCAATAAAATTCTTTTGACTTATTTAGTATACAGAGATGCCTCTTGTTCATAGGGTTCCATTACTCTGCAGAACTGTAGGCATGTAGGTATTTAGTGCTCCTCTTCTTAAAAGATTATTAAATAAAATTACTGGTTTTATAGATATATTTTTTCTTGCCTTGTGCTGCCTTGCATTGCAAGTCTACTGCTTCCTCAGGACTTTTGCTTTAGCTCAGTGGAATGTTTCATATCTCTGAACTGTGTGTTTGTGTACATGAATTTTCTCAGCATTTGTAACTAATTTTCTGAAAAGCAATGGTGTTTTGGATTGTATGTATTTAAAAAAAGAGATTTATAATCATCTTATTATACATATGCATTCATCCCTCTTTGTATGCTCAAGCAACACAACAGTGAAATTGTGAAAGGAAGCATTTGTAACACAACTCTGCCTTCTGTTAGAGATAAAAAAACAGTTTTCATATGAGACATATACAATTATTTGATTTATTAGCTGCTTTGTCTTAAACCTTTCTTCCATGGTAACAAAAGTAAATGAGTTTATGTTTATATGAATATATTAATCTGCTTTAATTACTTAAAATAATAATAGTAATTTCCACTAAATAATACTGCAGGCATTAGTTGCCAAGTTGATTTTGGTTGAGAAATTAACATTGTGTACAAACTCTGGGAGAAACCATATTTGAGAATTCAGTTTTTTCAATCCACTTGTTGCATGAGCACACACATGTGCATGGTCCACTTAGACATCAATAATTTTAAATTAAATGTTTTTCCTGTTGGCATCCTGCTGACTTTTAGTCTCCACTACCCCCAAATGAAATGTCAAAAATAGCTAGATCTCTGTAATTTAATCTAGTGCTAAATAATCAAAGTTTAAAGATTATATTATAAAAATAATAAAATTTTATCTAAATCTTAGCATTCAAAGACATTTAACAAAGTACTGAAAATAATTTCACATGCTGCCACAGACATAATTATCTATATAATAGATAGGTTTCCTTATAACCTGGCAGTAGATGACCAATTTTTGTAATTCAAAAAGATTCTAATTTGCAAATTAAAATAATGTTGTTCATCTAGAAAGATTTATCTCATATTTTTGGTCCTTGAAATCAAGAATCACATATTATGAAGAGTTGACTGAAATAGTATAATGAAGTAGGTAAATAACTTTATAGAGGAAATTTTGGGGAGTTGTATTACTTTTCCAATACATTCCACCCTGATTAAATGTTGAAAAAACCTCACTTATTAGGAAATCATAACAAAAGCACTAAATAAACTTAGTGAAGTTTTTCTGGTCTAATGATTTTTCAAAGTCTCTACCTGCAGCAAATTAAGATACAAACAGGCTTAACGTGCAATCCAAGTTTAGATACCTGTATGATGCAACATTTTCCATCCTTCACAGGAAGTGTATGTGAAGTTTAAGGAATCAAAATTTCAAAAAATTTTGTTCAGAAGAAAAAGGTTAGAAAGTCTCTGCATACTCATCATGGTTGGTGAATTTTTCTCTTGAGAGGTGATGTGTTATTTCAAGTGCTAAGTTATCTAAAAAATGTGATTATATATCACATACATTTCACACGTATTTTAGTAATTGTGCTCAGTAGTGAGGTTAGTTAAAATTCCATGACACTTCGCAGAGAAGAAATAGCTTTACTCAGTCCTCCCACTTCCTGCTTTAAATGGATTAAAAGCATTGAGAAACTGTAAATTAGTTACACAGTCACTTGATATTTGTACAGTATATTATTAATTTCAGAAAACTATTTTCAAAATGAAACATTGCAATCTCTTGTTTATCCTGATTTTGTATCAATACAAAAAGGAATCTAATAGGTAATTTACTGATATTCACAGCTTAATTTAGAAAAAAGGTTCAACACTCATGCCAAGAACTATCCTTGTGCAAACAGGTATGTAAAGAAGAATAGTCATATATTTTGAACACTTTGTTTAAGAAGATGTGACTTTCTTTTCAGTAATGAATCAGATGTTACCTGTCTGAAAGTATTATAAATATGCAATAGTTCGCAGTAATCTGCTCTGCCTACTTTGAAGCTCACTTTTTGCACCATTCTGACAAACATTAAAATTGATAGTCTTGACAGTTTGGACTTAGCATAGTAGAAAGCCACCTTTTGTGTTCATTATGTTCTGAACTATCTGAACTACATCCTTACAACTGGTTACAGAGCCAGCCTATTTGATTTTCTTCCAGGTCCGTGACTAATATATTTTTTATTTTGGGCAGTATATGGTTAGTATTTGTATTCACTCTACTCTGTAGCCTCAGTTTCTGTGTCTTATTTAAACTATATATTAAAATATTGATTGTGGAAAAAGTGGATTATGGTGATCCCTTGATTGTGGAATGAAATTTTGAGATGAAAATACCAGTGCCATCTCTTTGTGTTGTAAAGGAGCCTACAGCATGCTGAGAACACACCCAACTCACACCACTGACCTTTGGGCAGGGTCAAGTCTTCTCTCCTTTCTGTATGTAAATTGCTACAGATTTATTAAGGGATTATTTATAAATCTCCCAATGAGTATCACTTCTCTTGGATCTTTCAGATCTACTCTGCTGGAGCCTCTATTTGGTAGCAGCAGTCAAGCAAGGGCTGTGAGTGACTGAGTAAGCTGCTCCTTATGCTTGAACCTACAAATTACACAGAATTCTCTTTTTAAGCATCAAAACAGGCTTTGTGCATCTTGCCCTAAGTGACATTCCCAAAGCTGTGAAGAATGTGTGGTGAAGACAAGCTCAACCCAGCTCAGCTAACTCCCTCTCCTCAGGCCAGGACCTTTCTTCATGTTTCCAGTGTTAATGTAGCAGTAACTGCCTGAGGGATGATGTTTGCACTGATGCAAATATCTTTGACTTTTTTCCCCTCTGTTCTTCCTATCAGTCCAAAAGACTGAGAATGACAGCCAGTTAAACCCATCTGTGTTGAGATGGAAGGACTAATGTTTGCTGACTATGAGATGCATGTTGTTAGCAAGGGCTCCATCCTCTAACATCAGTATCAAACATATATGGCTTCAGCAAGCACTGCACTTGGTCTTGGTAAGTTTCCTTTAGCAAACCCTAAATGCCTTCTCTTTACAACACTTTCATTCTTATTCCTTATTGATGCTTTTCTTGATATATACACTCCTCCCTGATATATACAGTCAGATTCCTAAGAAGACCCCAGCATTTTGACAGAGACCGTTTTAAATTTGTACAACCTGAATAGTGTCAACAATTTGAAATAAGATAAACAGAGATGAAAGTATGCATCAAGAAACACACTTCTGAATTGCATACAGTTTTCAACAGATGGGAAAATGGACAGAAAAATGAAGCATGAAATTTGATGTTATTGAATGGAAGGAAATATTTTGGTTTTATCGTCAGTTCTTCTTGCTACTTAACAGAAGAAGAGGAAGAGGTCTAAAAATAAACTGACATATTAGAGCTATAGAAAATGTGTAAGAAAGAATGACTTGAATCAAGCTTGTTGCAGAAAAATAAATAAATAAATAAGACCATTAAAGAAGATGGGTGCAGTCATCAGAAAACCTCTGACATTAACTTTTATGAAGCAGTTAAAATTCTCACTGCAGCTCCAGATTTGCACGTGAACTATGACCAATCATTCACTCTGCAAACAATATGAGATAAATTTACAATTTAGCTTGTATTCTGTATGGCTCGATACAAATGAATCAAACAATATGCAATAAATTTCATGGACTGTTAAGTTTTAGCTCTGGTGATGTAAATCACAGGTGGGATTGTATCACAGAGAGTATGCTATTGGGTTGATGAAGCAGTAAAGTACAGACCCAGATCTTGTTCTGAGTAGCCACACTTCAGTATAGTGAGAAACACAATAGAGAGATAAAGAATGGTGGAAAAAATAAAATCTTATTGCCTTAAAGAAACACATAAATAACAGCCATGAAACCACCTGCTTAGCCCACTTCAGAGACTACAGAGCTTCATCAGTGAGCTCCATTCAGTGACTAAAATTGCTGACAATTTCTCCAGTAACAGTCCAAAAGTATAGCTATTATGATTTCTTTCAAGCTCAACTAGTTCTGTCAGTTGAAAATAGAAGTGTTTTATTCTCTGTTTTTGAAACAGTTATGGATTTTGATTTTGATGACAATATTTGTTCTGTATTTTAGTCACAATCAGAAGGTCAGGCTTATCATGAAGCAAAATAGGCTTAGATTTCCAATATATGAAACTAAGCTCTTGTTATGAATCTACTTGCTTGAGATTCTGAAATAATGCACATTCCACAGTAAATTTGGAGTTTCCAATCAGATACTGATTCTGTGGATATCATTTGTGTGAATTTGATCATGACTTTTCTTCTTAACATAATCTCTATACACATATTCATGAAGTATCCACCTTAATTTCCAGTTTTGGATTTACTCAGTTTTATTTCCACTTCAGATTTTTCTTCTAGAAACACCTGTTTGTGGAAGAGTCTATCCTTGATACATATATATTTTTAGATGCTGAAAATAAACATCATTATCACAAACACCATGTAAAAAGCCTTTGCACATGCCATCTTCCAAATATCCATTCAGGCAAGCTATGTAAGGGATTTGATAATTTTTTTGGGAGGGAGAGAGGGGATGGTTTGGTTTTATTTGCTCTTCTAAGGTCACCATATGTGTATAATTCAGTAACTGAGATAGAAAAAAACTAAAGATAACATTCCCTCAGGAGTTGTTTCAATAGTTTTGATTAGTAAAAATATATACTTCAGTACTTCTGTTTTCAAGTTGGCATAAAATGAGAGAAGAGTAAACTTTTACATTTTACAAGAGTAGTTTTTTACATGTAATGAAGAACATTTCTGTTCCAAGATATAAGTGTGAAGCATGCCTCATGCAAGCTTTTGCTGCACTGTGAGACTGGTTGTACAGTACCGAAAGATTACTGCTCTATAAGATTAAGCTTTTGAGAGAGAAAGAGGTGACAAATGATTCCTTTAGATCTAAAAAGAGACATGAGATGTGTAGACCAGTCACGAAGGACTGTTGGTAGGCTTCAAGAGCAAGAAGTTCACAATCACCCAGCCTTTGCAAAGAAATAATGGCTCATAGATGAAGGCGGATGTGACGCACCTTGACCCAAATGTTAAATTTTGGTCTTTTCCTGCTTGTCTCTGAGGAGAGTAATTTCACATCACCTGGACGTTCAATGACCCCTTAAGTACAGTAAAAACAAACCACAGCATTGGAAGAAGGGGCTCAGAAGGATATCAAGCTCACTTCTGATTACCCTGGTCCAGTAGTTGTCAAGAAGTAAGTTCAAACAATTCAGAAAGAGTGAATCAAATTAATTCTAGGGAACAAAACCCAAGAAAAATCATACAAACAATGAAAAGAAAGAGGAAGATAAAGAGCATAAAAAGAAAGTAAAAAGAGAGGAGATGAAGCATGTGTTTAAATATTTATACCCAAAGTCTTACCAAACCTTTCTTTTGTCACCCAGCAATAGATCCACTGACCACGGTCTTTGTACAAAAACAAATAATAAGCTGTGCTTCCTTGCCTATCATTAGAGAACTGTCTCTGATGTTCTCAGAAGCAACTCATTTAGCCTGCCTGGAGAAAATGTCTTATTAATAATCTTCTTTGTTTTTGTGGGTTGGTTCATTAAGTTCATGCATGCATAAAGTCGCCGTTGCTGCAGATGATGTGCAAAGCCTTTATAAACCTAGGCTTTTCAAATTGTTAAAACATTTATTAATTCAAGAAAATGCTATATGTTTCTAAAATCTTACTTCAACCAAGGCATTTGATTAGTCTTTTAGTTTTTTTTCTCTTTTACAACATGCATTTAGACTTTTCAAATTTTCCATTTGAAATTAATCTTTCCTGTGAAGACACCTTTTCTAGCAAATATCTCTCTCTGCAGTTTCCCCACCTGTTTTTATTTGCATTGTAAGTCCTTGTGGATGGTATCTCTAGGATACCAGGGTGCTGGGCATGGCTGTGCAAGTCCTTGCTTGCTTTGTTTAAATGGCATGCAGAAAATATAACATGCAATAAAATGCTTTATTATTTTCTGCATTGAAAAACTGAATCAAAATGTTTTGTTTGCTTCAGAAATGTTCCATCTGACACAAAATAAAACACCTCTGAAAACAAAAAAGAAATGTGAGAAAATGGCTCTCCTGAGAGTGCTCCAGCTGTAGGGACATCCTGGGAAAGCACTTTCAGTCCCTCCTACAGAGTCTGTCAGACTTCAGATAAATTGTTAGATATTTGCTTGTGCATTGGCTGGAATCCATCAACAAGGCAAATGGCCTAACTGCCAGGCTGGAATAATTTTTGCAGTCTGGCATAATGACTATTTAAGTATTTTTGTACAAAGAGGAAACATGCAAGCAGGGACTGTGAGAGTTGTGCATCTAAATGGCTCACAAGTAAGACCTTCATGCAAGAAGTAAAGTGCATACATTCAAATTCTGGTCCTATATCATGCAGAAGCTTTGAACTTTTTTTTTTCCCCATGTGAACTTATATTCAACAAACTATCCCATTTTTAGAATGAGACTTCTTACTATCCTTCCCACTTACTTTGTTTCAGTCTCTACAAAGTTGAAATATAGGCTTGTACATGCTCATAGTAGGGTGGAATTTAGTACAAGTCCAAATAATCAGCTCATTGATGAGACACAATATAAGCTGCTGCCATCTTATTTTTCTATAGTTCTTTATATTTAGCTTTCAAAATATTTCTCTTGATAAAATGATTGTATAAATTGTATCCACATTAAAAAAAATACAGTTTTCTAGTACAGAAAAGTGATTCTTGGCCAGTTTCAGTATTCAAAACCAACCAGCCAAAAATAAAACCTCAGACATAGTGGCAAGAGGTGTTCAGAAAAAGGTAATAGGCAAGACAGAAAAGATATGAAGTAAACAGACCTGAGGGAGAACAAACTAAGAAGAACCCCTTCATATTACAGCTATAGGCATACTATCTGGCTTTTATGAATTTGACCTGATTGTGTATACATTGGAACAGAAGACAGTTATTATCAACTCACACTCAGATAGATATGCTCCGTTAATGTTAGCTGAACGAGAGATGGCTAATTTATTTCTGCTGGAAGAAACTATTACCTCATTTTGTTCCTGGCAGATTACCTCTGAGTTCTTCCTCAGCAACATATGAGAAAAACACTAGCAACAACCTATTCCTCTCACATGGCCCACAGAAAGAACATCAACACTGTAATGGCCCATTTTATTCAATATTTAGATTATTCAATTATTAATATATTATTTTATTCAATTAATAATATATAATTTCAGTATTCCATTTTTATCACATTCAATTTTTCACAGTATTTATAATATGAGTCTGAAGAGGCTGGACCACACAGAAATCCCTATATTGGACTGGAACTCGCTAAATATGCTATTTGAAATATATGCAAATATACATAACAGAGATTACTTTCAAACTTCACATTATTTTTCTGTCTAGCAATTCACCCTCTTGTTCCTTCTGAATGGGAATATTACATAAGAGTTTCAAAATTTTCTGTGGTATGTGAAGATTTAAGTTGTAGGGTTACTGATTTTAAATGCAATTTCAGCTACTAATTCACTTAAACTATTTTAATAAAAAGCTACCTTTTTCTTTCATGTATTTTTCATGAGTTGTATTTTGTTACAAGAAAAAAAAGAAGGGAAATTAATGAGCCTTGTAGTTTAAAATAAAAAAAATAAAGTCCTTTAACACCTGAGAATTTGTATGGCAGTGCTGGATCTCATTATTTCAGCCATTCTTGCTATTTTCGCTTTTCAATCCTCATGTTCATTTAATGCAGTAGGAGTATGAGAAAAAAAAAGCTGTGTTCTGATTTTCTAATTTACCAGTTCACCAGTGCAGACTTCATAGACTCACTGCCTTCAAAGTAATGGAGTGGAATTCAATATATATTGTATCTTATTTTAAAAGGAGTATAAATAGCATGAAAACTGTATATTGCTGGTTTCTGATGCTTGGATTTCAAAATCCTGCACACTAGGATAGATGGCATCAGTTCATACACGTAATGTAGCTCCTTGTGTTTCAGAAGAAATATACAGCTTGGCATCCATCTCCTTTTGGATTTAAAACTAGGTAAAGTGATTTTTACAAAGGGTATGAATGAATGTAAGACTATTGATAAATAACTACAGAGAAGCACCTTGCAACAGTGCACAGCCCTGCATAAATGTGTGACCAGCTCGGCTGAGTTGTCTGTCTTCTCTTGAAGGTCTTTTTTTTGTTTTCTTTATTTTTTTAATTTTTTTTTTTTAAGAGCTGGACTTAATGGTCTTAAAGGTCTTTTCCAACCTAAATGATTCTATAATAACAGAGGTATATGCCATTTCCACTTCATTCAGTCTCAAGGGAGAAAAGAGTCAGACTTGGTTGACCTCTGTCTTGCAACATTTTTTTTTTTCATTCCCGTGTTTCTGGAAACTAGATGTGTTTATTCTATAGAAGCATTTTTTAATGTTGCCCAGATGACTTTGTTTCTTCATTATTTCCAAGGGTTCTAATACAGGGAAGTTCATTTTTTTCTTCCTGCACCTTTACTTCTTAGAAAACAGTGGAACTTTATAAAATAATCTTCTGTTTTAGGGATGGGATGAAGAATGCTTACCAGATTAAGTATTTATTTTGAAGAAAAAAGTAGTCAAAATAATGACATTCAGTCACAATTTTTCCCATTCTTTTCCAAAAATTTGAATGAGCATTTTTACCTCTGATTCACAAAATTGCAATGAATGGTGGTGATGTTTTTCAAGTGTCTTTTGTCTTCTGGAAAAGTTTTTGGGTTTCTGAAATAGTAAGGTGTAGCTACCTGTAGTTGGTTTGTGATCAGAGTACCCCGAAGAGGCACACATCCAAGTACTGTACTGTGAAGCTCTTCAGCAAGAAAGTTGATAAATATACATTTGAGGTTCTTAATCATCTGCAGTGACCTTTGCAATAATCAGAATTGTAAATTTTTACTTCATTTGTAGTCTGGGGTAAAGCTTTAATTAAAATACAGATGCAAGCACAAGACTGATACAATTAGAATAAATATTTTCTAGGTGATGGCAGTGTGGGAATAAAGGTATTTCCAAGAAGAGCATTACCATATGAAAAAACTGGAAACTCATCATTAGTAATGGAGAGAAGTGAGGTCTAATACATTGTGACATGATTTACTTAATGGAATCTCCATTACTTCGGTAATTTCAAATCAAATTTACCACAAGAAGCAATATTTTACTATAGCACAAAGGTAACAATTGAGATATAATATTACATTGAGATATAATATTAATATATTAATTTTATCTCCATTGCCTTTTCTAATGAGTAAGCAAAGAAACAAAGCCATTATTTTCCAAACACCATATAAAAAAAAAAAAAGCAAAAGTGTACATTCACATTTTCACATTATGATAAGGATAATAATGGCATAATCAGCAAAAATTAAGTAAGCAGTGCTTAGTTTGTTGCTTAGAAGCTTGCTCTGACTTCAGGAAAATATTCCATTAACTCAAGTGGGTACTAATAGCAGTAGCAGTGGCTTGCATTACCAGATCAGGATGATTTAATACTGCTTATTGAAATCTTCCCTATGACCTCAGCTTCCACCCTCTTAAGCCTCAAAAATGTTTGTTTTAAAACTCTTCAGGTAAAAGCTTTCTCTGCTCAATAGCATCAGTTTCAATGATGGTTGCAGTAGCAGAGGGTTAATAATAATATCATCTTACTCTGCAGTTCACTGGTTTGGCCTTCCTTCTCCTGGTTTATCTGCCCTAAGACCAAATTATTATCCTGTAATAAAATGAAAAGTCACTCTTATTGCTTAATGTAAGTACACTTAAAATCATCATTACTAGTGTGCTTGGTAAGGTTAAATCATGAGGTCTTTGATGCTAACTTCAAAAATTACATCTCTGGTTTAACTAGAATAAATGAGATGGTTGCTTCTCTCTAATTAAAAGCAAAACATATCTATAGTACTTGGCAATTATCTGTCACTTAACACTGTATTACAGCAACATTTATTGTGTTCATTATATTATAATTACAATTACCTTACGTTTACTGAGAGTCCAATCCTCAGAAACCTAAGCAGTCTGAACACAAATCATGTTTGTTTGAAACCTAAGGAGAGCCTATGTACCAAACTGAAGGTGAAGTTCATGTGTCTGTTAGATATTTCACTGACAGAGCCCTTTAGTCCTTCCTCTGTGCAGAGAATTAGGGTGATATTGTCAGCAGCAATAAGCATCCTCTAGGGCCCTGTTTGCAGGGCCAGAGCTACAGGTGCTTTCCAAAGAATGAAGTGATTTCCTTTGGCTGATCCCTGAATTTTGGGCTGTCAGTGTAGTGGAAAGACTTTATTTCCATTTCTTGTCTCTTTTTCAGGCAGTGACAAGCAGTAACTGGTGAAGAGAAAGGGAACTCCAGCTGGTTTTACTCTTGGAGGGAGTGAAAGCGGCACAGCATGGAGAGGGCACCAGCTGAGTTGAAAGTTTAAGACAAAGGAGAAGGGTTACCTTGGAATAAACAGTGAGTGCTATTCTGGCTAAACAGAACATTTTGTAAAATGATCTTCCCTTTTTATTTTTTTTTTTTTTTTGTGTGAGACAAGTGTTTCTTCTTCCTCCTTCTTTCCTGACTTATCTGTATTCATGTTCTTTCTATTTTGGCTCTAAACATTAGGACAATCATGCTCTGCTTGCATGAATACTCTCTGGAAAACAGATTTAAAACTCAAAAGCTGAATAATTATTAAAAGGATTTTTTTATTTTTTTTTTTTAAATGGGGCATTTGCACAATGTGGAGTTCATGCTGTGTTAGTTTCTTAATTTAATGCTATCACTGCGCAAATTGTGAATATTCACAATATACAAAACAAGACCTTTGTTTTTTAGTTATTCAAGAAACCTGTGAAAATTTCAGTCTTCGTTCCCCAACACATACAGAAAAAATTATAATTACTATGAATTATTATATTCTTGTTTGCAGTGGGAAGGCAATATTTATAAAAGGTGAAGTGACTACTTCTGCTTATAGATTGAATGCAGACAGAAGCAGTGAATACAAATGATTGAATGAGTGAGCAATATAATTATATAGAGAGAAAATAATTCAGAAAATATTTCTACTGTTCAAACAAAACAGTGGGTCAATTCATCTGTGTAAGGTCATTATAGTTTGTGAGTAATATACTTTTAAAACATTCAGAGCACAGCATAGTAGACATTTGTAGTCTCACAAATGTGTCCCTACTTGTTATTGTTGCAATTTACCAGACAGATCCTGCTGTTTTGCAAAGATCTCTGCCTATGCCATTGAAATCAAAGCAAGCTTTGATTTTAATGGGAAGAGGATCAAGGTTTAGCCACTCAACATGTCCTTGAGTGAAAGCAAAACTTCCAAGGAGGTTAATGTTGAGAGCATTGTTTTGATTGCATAATGATTCCAAAGGACAAGACAGAAAAAATCTTTGGGCTGCACTGGAATTGAAAGAGTACATATCTATTATGAAATTGTAATACTTCATCTAACCTACTGTGCTGAACAGTCACAAAATGAACCTATGCGGTAGCTGAATTGCTGTCCATAAAACAAAAGCAAGCAATAGAATGCTATTCCATTTTTATAATATAGTTATTTCTATGTTATTGCAGCAATAGTGAAAACCAGTATCTCTACACTGAGATGCTGCATTTTGGGATTCATTTCAGATATGTTGTTCTGAACAAGCATTTTCTG
Source organism: Sclerurus mexicanus (assembly GCA_013396755.1). Classification (NCBI taxonomy): domain Eukaryota; kingdom Metazoa; phylum Chordata; class Aves; order Passeriformes; family Furnariidae; genus Sclerurus; species Sclerurus mexicanus. Next base: position 632,601 of record VWZF01004274.1, read on the forward strand.
AGAAAGAGTGAAACGCAATCTCTACAAAATGAAATTATTCAGCAGGGTGATCAAAAATTTTCTCCCTAAGTAGATTTATCCACCAGTACAGTAGGAAATATGGAGTAAAGCCACAGTCTTCCAAAAGAGTAAAGTACTGGGAGTCAACCTTTAAATCAAAATCCTGTATAAGCATATTTACTACATCCTCAGTAGCTGTCTGTGACTTGACATGTCATAGCATTTTTTAGAATCTGTTTTTAGTAGGTGAATTTTTCTGAAGGGGTACAATCCTAGTAGAAAAGCTACAGGAACATAGCTTGCTAAACGCCAGGAAACATAAATAAATAAATAAATAAATTTTGTTTTTAAACCGTATTTTCTTAATTCTATTCTTAAGAAAATGTGATCATTATAAAATAAGTTTGGGTTAACATTTCCAGTAATACATACCAGTTTTAGGACTGACCTTGGAAAATGTTGCTTTTCTTTTGTCCCACCATATGCTATAACTGAGGATGAGGAAAGATTTTCCTCGCAGAAGAGTGAATGTGATTCTCTGTATGGCCACATTGCATGGAATTCAAGAAAAAGCCTGAATGTAGTTTTGGATTCAGAACTGAATTTTTATACTTAATTTGTCAATACTGTGAACCAAACACTTGTATTCATTATGGTGAGTCAATCTATATAATCACTGGTCAGCTGGAACTTATACTAAATGTATTTATATGCACAGGTATGAGAGTATGCACTCCATAGTTTCCACTTAACTTGTAAAATTTGTCTTCATATGCTATATGGCAGCCTCACTGAAATTATTTTCTAATATACTGCTATATATTATTATTTATATATTTTAATTTTATTCTACAGTTTCAGAGTTGCTTCCACAATCTTGCTGAAATACTTCATCCTTCAACAATAAATTTTTCTTACTGAGAAAGATAATAAGAATAGATAGGAAGAAATAAAAATTTAATAGTCTTTTCAAGGCTTAATGATGCAAATCAGCCAATGCATCTGTGCATATTAATTCCAAGCAATCCTACAGTTATGAAAACAAAAACCTGTTTTTCTAAAACAATGGTAAATGCAATTAACTGAATGTTTTAAGCCAAATTGCACTCTTACTTATTTTATTAAGCAATTCATAAAACAATGCTAAGGTATTCAGTGGGTATAAACATCTGGTGTTTGTGCTTCTTCTACAGTACCACAGGTGACTAATTATTTTCCAGGTGCCATGGAGAAAATAATTGGTTAATCACCCAGTCAATTTAGCCTAATGTACTGCAAGTGAGAGCTGCTACTTTGAGTTTTGTGTGTATATGCATGTGCACTTGAGTCTGAACATGTGCATGTAACCATATTCTGGACTTCATTCCACTTCTTTTTACAAGATGGAGCAGTCCAGGTTTTGGCAATGGAGTTGCACTGACACAGATCCAGATCAAAGACTGTGTGGTATAGAGATGAATTTAGAATCACAGAATCATTTAAAACTGCCAGGTTCACTACTAAACCATTCCCCTAGACATCACATCTACAGGTCTTCTAAATTCCTCTGGTGCTGGTGACTCAACCACTTCCCTGGCTTTCTTGTTCCAATGCTTGATAACACCTTCAGTGAACAATTTTTTCCTAAGAGCCAATCTAAACCTTCCCTTGCCCAACTTGTGGCCATTTCCTCTTGTCCTAATGTGAGGATATAGGGGATGAAAGAGCAGATTAAAACAAATTTGAGTTATTTACTGACACAGATCTGAGAGACAAAAAAGACTGATCCATGTTAAATCTCCCCTGTAATTCATAATTGCCTAAAATATGCTGAAATGAAGACCTAGGATGAGAATAAAGTTTTGGAGAACTGGATGATCTGGCCTAATACTGCTTATTACAATCAAGACCATTGCTGCAAATTTATCTTAAAATTAATATGTCCTCACTGCTGTTTGTGGGGAGAGCAGTTGTAAGCAAAAGCTATGATGAGCACTTCTCTGTGTCTGTTTCTTAATATTTGATTTTTTGCACTGTTCAGTTACTCGTTTGAATCTGCCATGGGCACCTACTGTTCTGCTGTTTAACAGAGAGGATGGATTGATGGAGATACCTTATGGAGAGCTTAGAACATGGATTTTCTGAGGCTGATCTCTAAAGGAGAGTTATTGTTCTGAAGTGAAGACTTCTTTTCTTCACACATGGCTGTGACCCAGAATTTGCAACCCCACATATTATTTACACTGATAAATGTTACACATGCTCATTTTGAGAAGAATTTTTGAAACTTTTACTGAGAGACTCCCAGGTCCACAAAAAAGCTCTAACTACAGAGTAATATTTAAAAAAACTGTATATAAAAAAAAATAAGTCTCTAGAGTTCCAGGTTAATAAAGGATATGGGAAAAAAATGAAAAAGTGGTCATAAACCAGAGAGCAGAACGGAGTGGAGCAGGGCGATATGGAGTAGAAAGATAGTTGCAATGTGTGAGTTGGCTTGGCACTGAGCTTCATTCCCCAAAAATGAAAATTCCTCCGCTTCCTCCACAGCTGCTCCTTACTGTTTCTGTCTCTCTTGTTCCCCCCCATTTATTCAAGTCCACAGCTGAGCCCTTTTACTCAGATGCTGTGCAACCATACTGTGTTTATTTAATGGCTCTCTGACTTCAGAGCATGTCTACAGTGTAATCACACATGTGAACACCACAACTTCAGACACACAAACTTGGTGAAATTTTTCTATGCGTGATGATAAGAGGGAAGACATCAGAGAATGACTCCCATTCCAACTCTTTATATTTGGAATCTGTCGCTTCTTTTTTTTCACTCTCAGGTTAACTTGACTTAGACTAGTTTAGTTCAATGTGATAAGTGCAACAGTGATTCAGCTACCCACCAATTTTCTTTCTTTTTTTAAAATTTTTTTAAATTTTTTTATTTTATGTAATCTCCATGTGTTATTACAGTGTAGCTTTTGTTGTTGTTGTACAATGAAAGATAAAACACATCTTGCCAGAACTGCTTTGTTTTCACAGTATGTGTGGGGTTTTTCCTTTTTTTTCTTTTTTTTTCCTCCATTGATTACCCTTTTTTTCCCCTGTCTTCTAAATAGTTCTGTGAAAATTATTTCTTGGCAAGTACTTTGCTTGCCCAGGAAATATGCAGTCATCTGAATTCCTTACAGATCATCACAATCTGGATTCTTTACTGATAATTAATGGATCAAATTGTAGTGATAGGTGTGTGTGTGTGGGGAAAGGTAGGTAACCACAACAGAAGGAGGAGAGGTAACAAACCATCTGAGGACAACTTGTCTCAACTTGGGCAACATTTCTGAAGACCCTCAAGAGGGACATCTCTGTAATTGTTTCTTGACATTATGTTAACTGCAGTGTTCCAAATAAAAGCTTTTAGGCTCAGTGGTATGATGATTATTGAAAACACTCATTCAGGGGATCTCAGTTGGATGAGAATATAGAGTGCCTCCTGAACAAGTCCAACGACAATACAAAACTGGGAAGAATGATGATATCCTAGGGGGCTGTGAGGCCCTTCAGGTTAAACAGATGGACAGAGAAGAACTGTCTGAAATTCAACATGGGCAGATTCAGGGTCCTGCAGCTGGGGAGGAATAATCCTGGGCCCAAGAAGAAACTGATGCACAGGAAGTTCCATCTGAATATGAAGAACTTCTTTACTGTTTGAGTGGAACAGATTGTCCAGAGAAGTTGTGGAGTCTCCCTCACTAGAGATATTCAAGAACAACCTGGATGCAATCCTGTGCCATGTGTTCTATGATGACCCTGCTTGAGCAGGGTGGTTGGATCAGATGACCCACTGTGGTCCCTTCCAACCTTACCCATTTTGTGATTCGGTGATCTTCAGGTTCAATCAAACTATTAGGATCATAGTGGCTAAATCATGGTCTAATTTTATGAACTTAGGGAAGCTACTATACTTGCTCAACTTGGCATATAGACAGAAATCAGTAGAAAACTTAGTAATTGAGTGTTATTTCCACACAGCCCCAGAGAAAAGCAGAAGCACCACGTTAATCCTGAGCCTGAACCTGTGGTCATGGCCAGGTTCTTCCCACAGCCTCTATTAACACTCTAGAGAGGAGACAGATGGATGAAACCGATGCAAAAATAGCTGTGCTGATTAAATAAGGTGCTAGTGGAAGGCTGTCTCAGTGTAAGCCTTAGCAGATGTTGGGTTTTAGTTCTTTCCTGCTCTCACCATCACACTACATGGACAGCATCTGTCCTGTACTCTGTAAGGTCAAACCAGAGGGAAGAGTCAGCTTGGTCCTGAGTCATCTTCCTTCAGTGGCATTGCCCAATGCAGAGACCAGTCACAGGCTGTTTCCAAAACAGATGTAGCATGTGAACGTTGGACTATTCTGGAAAGCATCCTGTAGATGATGTATACACCAGACTTTGGTCTTGGAACACTGTTATGAGAATGTATCCAATATGCACAACATTGAGCCATTCATTATCAGCAGCCTACAGTGTAGGGCAGGCAGATCTTGGTGTCCTGGAGAGTCAGAAACAAAAAACCACAGCCCTTAAACTACTTAGTCCTCTAGAGGTAACTATCTAATTTAGGCATCATTACAACATCTCTTCAGCAACAGAATGAACGTGTGACATCTCTCTGCCCAGGAGAGTAGAAATTCTGAATACAGGACCCTATTGAAACAGGACAAGGCAGAAATCAAATCTGCAATACCTTTGAATGAAAATACTATTAGCAAACCTGGAACTAATTATTCTTTTTCACAGTCTGACATCAGTAGGCTTAGCATGTTGAAATTCATTATATAATATTACACTTTTTGCTCCCTCAAAAATGCTTTAATGGCCTTTAAAACCAGCTTAATCAACCCATGATTTTATTGTCAACAGTCTAGCATAAAACTTGCTCTTTGGCATTTGTGGTTAGGTAACAAAGTCACGTTTCAGTTGTGCTGTGAACACAGAATAAATGGCTTGTGATGTTTAGCACTCTTGGTTAAAATCCCATTTTTACAGTTCAAGAAAAGTGCTATGACCCGTGCACTGCAACTAGTGATTTATCTGCACAGCAGCTCGGGTACCAAACTAGTTTTAAAACACTTCTAAAAACATCAAATGTGCTATGACTTAAAACCAAACAGCAGTAAAATAACATTGTTGAGTTTCTGGCAAGTGTAAAAACTGAATGCAAAGAAAACAATATATGCCATTTTAAAGGCACCTTGCTTGAGCAAGTTGTAAGCAGTACAAAAGAACTATCATACAGTCCTATCAGGGAGCAAGTTTAGACACTCAGAGATATGAAAATGTCAAAGATAATTACATATACAAATGATTTTTTCCTCTAAAACATTCTGAAAAGCTTCCCTAGTGAGTTCACACTATGGTAAGGGCTAGGAACAGATTTACACTCTTGGCTACATCACTACAACCAGTTCAACCAACGTCAAGCTGACTGCAAATGCTGGCAAATGGTCCTACAATGTGGACTGGTTCCCAGTTCCAGCCTGGTTTTGGATGTCCATGTTTTGAATTTTTTTCCAAATTATAGAGCATATGAAGTTAAGCTGTTGCACCTGGAGAGCTGCTACTCTGAAAGCTTCTTATGTGTGACTCAATGGAGTGATACTCTTCATCCCAGACTCCTAAATTTTCTGCAGTATAAACTTTACTTATGTAGGTTTGTATACTTTTCCAGGAATGAATATTAATTAAGGCAGATATGAGCCCTTCACCATCAATCCCAGCACAGGACTATACCCTTCAGCCAAATTCATAGACTTTCCTTTGCTCCACCATGCTCTATATGTTTCTTTATGCAGAGGGAAATACATTGCCAAAGATATATATTTCCTTAGAGAAAACTAATTTGTGAAGAGAAAACTGTCTACTGTTAGATATGTGGAAAAGCTAATTTAGAGCTTGGGTATCCTTAACAGGATAGAATTTTACCAAACCTGCAGCAAATTTTACCTAGATCATTTAACCCATGTTTCTACAGTCCAGATACAAGTCTATGAGTTAGAAGAGCTTTTTCTCTAAAGCTATGCTTTCCAGCAAAGACCAAACAACAACTTTCATTTGCTAAGAAAGTAATTCCTTTCTCTTTCACATACCTCCCCTGATGAGCTAGAGGGTTCACCTTCCTTAACAGCAATTCAGTCTTCAAAGAGGATGGTGTGGTCTGCTGTGCTTAAATCTGTGGCCAATCCCTGGCTGCACTGTGAAAACACAGAGGAGCTACTCTGTCTCTGCTCCTGTACCCAAGAGGCTTCAAAGGAGACAGGGCTTTGACCTTGCCCATATGCTAGCCAGCAGACCTGGCTGGCTGAGTTGGCATTCACCCAGAAATAGAGGGATTCTGCACTGCCCAGATTCAAGGTTAAAACTACCCTTCACTGTTTATAAATGTGCAACAAAAACTCACTCACAACAAATATTGCAAAACTTTCCTTAAAAATAACATGGAGCTGCTGAATCAAAAGCATTTAATCATACTGTGTGGTTTTGAGGAGTAATTTTGATAGCCAAAATGCTGCTGAGATAAGGTAAGAAACCTGAAAAATTATATTGCAAGGCTTTATTTACAAGAATAAATTGCCTGTTTAACCTTTTTTTCACCAGCATTATTAATACTAATAAGAACTGATTAAAAGAATTTGTACAATGTATTCTAGGTAATTCTAGGACCATTGAATCAAGTAGTTTGGAAGGGAATTCCAGAGGTCATGTAGTTCAACCTCTTGCTCAGAGAAATTCTAGTTAGGGCAAATTGCTCAGTGTCCTGTAGAATGTAATATTTAGTGTCTCCACAAATGGAGATTTCCAAACTTTCCGTGCAGGTACTCCAGTGTTTGACTATGCTCCTACTGAATGCTTTGTTTCCTTATCAAGTCAGAGTTTCCCATATTCTAACCTGTGCCCATTGTCTCACATACTTCTAAAGTACCCTGCTGACCTCTGCCTTCTCTGTACCATCACATTAGGGAACTGTTAACAGCAGTAATATGTTTCCTGACTCTCCTGTTTTTAAGTCTGGACTGAATAGACCCTGTTCTCTCAGCCTGTGTTGTATGTCCCAAGGTCCAGCCCTCTAACCCTCTTAATGCCCCTCTGCTAGACTTTCTCCAATTTATCCATGCCCCTCTTGCACCATGGAGCCCAAGTAAGGACACAGTACTTGATGAGGTCCCACGAGACCTAAATAGAAATAAACAGTTTCCTTGGCCTGATAGCTACACTCTTGCTAATACACAGTTGAGCTTCTTTGCTGCAGGAACAGATGACTCATGATGAAAATATGAATTGAACATATACTTTCAAACTGAACTATCTCAATAATTCCAGACATTTAAAATATTTCTATTGAATTTTCAGAATTTTTTTTCTGCTTCAGAAAGCAAGACTAGCAAATGATTTTTGAAATTTCTTGGAAGTGAAAATGAGATTTCCCATAAAATCAGTTAAACTGACTTTTCAAAGATCCTAGTCTGAGGTAATTAAAGTGCTGTAAATAGGAAAACAGGGAAGATAGCTACAACTGGAGAGACCTGTTTAAATATCAATGTAGCAGTACGTATGTCTTTTCTTAATCTGAATACTTAAGGAGATATCATTTCTTCTAAACAAAACTGTCTTTCCAGAGCTCCTACTTGAAGCATATCCACTTGTAGTGTAACAGTTTTAGGTCAAAAAGATTTTTATACAACAAAAATATACATATTTTATTGTGACATATTAATGAAAATATTTTCTTGATACTTTTACAGTTTTAATAGCTCAGTCAAACCTTATAATGACCCAGAATGGTGTACAACATATCTTATTAAATTAGCTATTGGGGCTGTGCTGTACAGGGCAGGAATGTCTAAACACAACAAGCAGTTGACAAATAGTTTTAACAAGAATGTAACTATATATACATGCCCCACCACTGGATAATACACAGATACTGAGCCAAAAAAATCCTGCAGGAATAGATATTTACAGATATTACTTTCTCTTTTTTGAGTAAATGTACAAGTGGCAAGCACAATGCCAAACCAAATGCTTTGGTGCTGCAAGAGTACTGTCAAAGCACTGTTTATCTCCCATGACTCTAAATAAGCAGTTTATTGGGGATTACAGAAGATTGTCTAACTCTTCTGTACATGTGTTGCTACTTGAAGTATGAAGCTGAAGGAAAATTTTGTCCATCAGATGCAATGACTGAAGTTTATTTGTTTGCTTTACATCACTATCACCTCCATAGTTTGAAAATTGAGGAATATATTTCTGAGTCTCAGTTTCTTAGAAATATAAAACAATTATTTCAATAACAGATATAAGAATGCATAAGAGTGAATATTAATGGTGCTGGACTGTTTGTAAATCTTAGGAAAGTATTTCTCAGTGTATGCCATTGTGAGAATTGTTCCCAAAGAGGAAAAACTGGTAGGAGGAGGAAACAAAACAAGCCTCTGGGGAAAACAGAGATTTATTTGTCTACACAACAGTAATATTAAAGTTATTTTTGCTAAACAACTATGGCTTTCTTTCTGGTCAACAACCCTGGTGAGGCAATTGGCTCCTAGAACCTGTGATTTGAAGTGAATCAGACCTAAAGGGACAAAGACAAGTATATCCAATCCCATTCTGCATCTTCCTTACTCTTCAAGGAAGCTGGTGAACCATTGCCTAGTTCTTTATCATTAAAGAGTTTGCACAACCAAGGGGAGAACAATTCCATCACCAGGTGATCTACGGGTCCCTTAGTATAACATTTGAGCAGTCTCCTCTCTGACACAGTTTGGGCTGAACTTCTGAGGTGGTGGACTTGTGACAGATTTCCAGCCTGCTGAGAAGTTTTGAGGAACCTTCCCCTCCTTTCAGAAGCACAGTAGTTCTTAAAGTACTGAAAACCATTTCTCCTAAGCATAACAGATTCTTACCTTGGGTCAACACTAACCTTTGTCAGCTCATCTATCTTCTGTTCCTTTCCTAATTACTTCACCTACACGACATATTTGGCAGGTATCTAAGGAGGAAGTCTACATGGGTCAGACCACTGGACTCTTTTAAACTGTGGCCTGAGGTAGGGTTGAGACACCTCCTGATATCACTCATACTTGTTTTCTTTCAGATCATAGAACGGTTACCTGTACATTAAGTTCTCAATTAGCTAAAAATAAGGAGGAAAAAATCCCCAAGCACAATATTACTTTATGTTTCTTTCTCAGTGTTCCTGAGAAAAAAGAAATCTTACATAAGACCAATTTTTTGAAAAGCACTGGTGAAGTAATTGCAAAGAAATCTATAAAAGTAGACTTTTCTCCACTGAGGTTCTAAATAATATTTTGATGATCACATATTTTCCTTTCCTATCACAATTTGTTGAAATGAAGATAATTTTTTAAGAAGAAAACTTTATAGACTCAGTTCATCTCATATGTCATGAGATTCTTTCTTTTATTCATTTGAATTTGTCAGACCAACATAGTTATCTTATTAACTGCATGTGCTGCCTGTGCAGCACCCACACTGTGACTGGACAAATTGATGCTACTGAATGGCAAAAAAATACTCGAATGAATTTCAGATATCTACTTCCTTCCAGACATACAAAAATCTTACCAGCTGGTCTTATGGTCTCATGGTTTTCATTTGTTTTTGTTTGTTTGTTTAATTTTTTTTTTTTGTTTGGTTGGTTTTTTTGCCTTACCTTCACAAAAATCAAAGAGCAAAACCTTGGAAAAAATGCTATTTTAACCTTTAATTGTCTAGGTGCCTCTTTAGTCAGGTAATTAACACTTTGGATATTGAATGTCATAATGTATATAATGCTCTGTGAGTCTTGTCAGATTGTCTTCTTGTCACAGATCTTCTCTTCTTGTAAAGATTTTCAAACTATCAAAGCAGTATTTCCTCTGGTTTTCACAGGAGTTCAAATCTCCAGTGATTTGAATCTCAGTCCTCCATCTGTTAAGTGTGGTTAAGGCACTGCTTTCTCATATAGAAGAGTTTCTAAAAAAGTGACACCAATTTTTACATGGGTTTAGGTTCTTGTGGCAATGGGAGCTACATATGTAAATAAGATAATGGATTGTTTATACTGAAAAAAAGCAACATTTCATACAGGAATAACAGTTTTGTGGGGGAGCCGGCTCTATCTACTTCCCCAAGCCTCCCAGGGTCTGGAGGGGATTGTGAAATCCCCACGTGGTCAGGAGTAAGGACATGCAGCACTCCTAGCTAATCAGGCCGCAGAAAAAGCCTGTAATTACTTTACTCAAGGGTATTTAAGCTCTTCGGGTGGGGTTTGGGAGGTAGGATGTGATTGGGTAAGGGTTCAGGGGGAGTGGTGTGGTTTGGGGGACACAGGGGCCAATAAGGGAACAGGAGGATCAAAACCCAGTGGAAACCCAGGAATGGGGAGTGACAGGTGATACATCCAATAAGATCGAGAGGGGGACAGGGCTGGATACCCGGGAAGAAAGGAACACTCTTTTCACATGTGTGCAGGGGTTCTAGGGGTTACACTCTAAATAGGGGAAAACACGTACATAAAAGATGCAGGTAATGCTGGATTATAAACTCTCTGGTCCCTTGGAAGTTGTCACGGTGGTGGCTTTGTCTCCAGCGGTTTCTTTTTCCACACTGTGTAGCCTGGATGATCCTCTGTCTCTGTTTTGCATGTGCTCTTGCAGAAGTCTTTCCCAACACAGGAAGCCCTCAATATATCCTTAAACCTTAAAATTAAATGTTTGTTTTGGAGCTTGTGTGCATTATAGCATAGACCTAGTGCTCTCTTACAGTAGGGTAAAAGTGTAATATTAAAGAAAATCAAGTTTACATTGACAGTCAGATGGAAATCTTACCGAATTGTATGTGTGAGATTATGTCTTTAAAGCACCAGAGTAGTAAACTTGTCTTCAGTTTCCAAGAATACATGTATCTATTGAATCTTCAATAAAACCAGGTAGTTCCATTAAATCACAGTAAAATTTAGAGATATATGAGCCAGTCTAATTAATTACATGAAAAAAGGAATAAGAACTGTAATTGAGAGATTAGTAAAGGAAATTTGGGTTGCACCACCTTTGTTTTTCCTTTTTCATCTCTTGTCCAAGTTGGTGTTCAAGTTGTCTTTTGTGTCCGACAATAACTCACAAGGTATTGTACATTTTTACCTGCTATTTCCCTTCTCTTGATTGATTTCATCCTAACATAAAAAAATACTGTCTTCCTCTTCTCTCCCCCCAACAATTTTTGTGATGGTTTAAGCTTTTTTCTACTTCAGGTCTCTTGGTTATCACCGAAGTAGGATATAAAGGCCAGTAGGCCAGTAAGGTACAGTTCAGATGAGTCTCTTCATTGGCTGTTAAGTGCTGCTTGCAAGTTGCTTTAAAGATATTTCTTCTAATCTCAAATGGAATATATCAGCTACACACCTCTCTCAGTTTCTCTTGAGAATGAAATCAAGGCAAGAAACAAATGTGACCTGGTCCCATCAATAACAAAGGGGTCTAGTATAACATACCTCTGGTTTTGTCTCCAGTTTTGGAAGTAAATTTCTTTAGAACATCTTTTATCAAAGCCCAGACTACTTTTGTATAAATGGTTTGCATTTTCTTCTCCAGACAGAGACCTGAAATGCAAGTTGTGCTCTCAACACACTGATCTTGCTACTACAATTACCATGTCTAAAATGGATTCCATACCAAAATATTTTGGAATAATGTACCTCAGAAGAATTTTTTTTCTCACTATTCTTGTAGAAGTTGTCAGACAGAGTCCAATCTGTCTTTGAGTTTATCAGCAACCATGGGGTATCTATTAGCTATTGATAACCAAGCAGTTGCCAGGTGTTTGCTCTTTTGCTGTCTCCTCTGCAGGGGTACTTATCATGAGGTGAAATGAGAATTTATCTTCAAAACAAGTAGCATTTCATTACTCATACTTTACTGTAGTCTAACAGCAAAACAGTTCTCACAGCCTTTGTGTACTAACCCGGTGCTATAGTATACTGTATGCATTTGTTTTACAAGTGATCAATTTATGACAGAAATCAAGCAGATACTAGAAATGCAAATACTGAATCTGTGGCAGTTGATTTCAAAAACACATAGGACAGAAAGGTTATAAGCAAAAGCAGTCAGGGAAATTTACACTACGACACAGTTTGTGACTAAAACTCAAAAAACAAGGAGTTTATGCTTATATTGTAAATTAGGTATGGGAGAAAACCACCTTAGAGCAATGTGGTGTTTGCTGTCTTCTTATATTTTAAACTGGTCATTTGTTTTCTCTTGCTCTTTGCATTTAAACTTCTACATCAGCTTTGCTTTGCTTGAAAGATTCTTTGTTGGAAGTTCACACCTGCATTTCTGCAGAGAACAGATCTCATCTCATCAAGAGATGGCCAAGGTTTGTACATATACACTTAGTTCACTGGATATAAGAATATTTCAGTCTGATCACTGATTTAGACTTCTTTTTACTAATCATCATGTGAGCTTTTGTTCCATATGGCTAATCTTTATTCCCTTTCATTCAGGCAAGTTATTAATAAAAAACCTCTTTCTTATCAGAAAGGTAGTAAAAAAAAATCCTCTTTGGTTTTTATTTTGTGTGTGTGTGGGTTTTTTTTCCAACTTACATTTATTTCCTTTCTCTTTCCAAAGCAAGAATCAAATTAACATTGGTTCTTTAAGTGAGAATTGACTTGTGTCTCATTTTTTGTTCTTGTTGCTTAGCAGCAGCAATGCAGACACATGGGTGGGTCTGCTTCCAGGACACTTCTACTGGGATTTGAGCTCTTCGGGGCATTTTCCACATTAAAAAGATAACGTTGAATCTGATGTTCTTTAAAAAAAACTCACAACAAACCAAGACCCTGAAGCTCAGTGTCTGTTACTTATTTTAACTGTAACATGGTTAAAAGGAAGGGCAAATATCTGTAAGGTGATGTTTGTCTTCCAAGACGAATTCGTATCCTTTAGTGACATTGAATTTTTTGATTCATTAATTGCATATCACTTTCTTCTGTGCCTTGTTTTAAACAAACAAGACAAATTCTATAAACTGAATTTATTTGAGTATCTGAGAGGATTAGGAATTAAATAAGTAACTTTTTTTTTTTCCTGAATATCTACAGTTAGATGGTTGAAGTTGTAAGTAATTAACAATTCTATTTGCTATTAAAGTCTAAACCCCTGGAAGAGTGGAGAATTCAGATCTGCTATCTGGTCTTTTCTTGTCTGCTATAAAAGTATGCCTGCAAAGATGACATGAAATCAATACCCTTTCTCTATGATTTCTGGACTTTGAGCCATATTGATATGCAACATCTGGCTACTGCACATCACAGAAAATTTACTTACATGCTTTTTGCTACAGATCAATTGCTTTAGTGGATTCAGTAGCGGAAGAAACTTCAGGTTTACCATATATGTGTATTGCATATGCAATTGTGTGTTCCAATTTTCCATTGGAAAAAAGGAATATGCAGAAAAAAGATACTTAGGTAATTAAATCAATGAGTTTGTTCCGGTAGTAATGGTCATATGCAGGCTTGTGAACAGGAGTATATTAATGTTGAATATAATGTAAAACTAGTTTGGTCCCGGTAGGGACATAAATATTTAAACTATTTTAATGGATCATTAAGTTAAATAAACCATTTCTGTCCATTTAAATTAATGTAAATGATTATAATTTTTTTAGATTCTTCAAAACTTTTTTAAAAAACCATTTAATTTAAGAATTTTAAAAACCAGTGGTTTCCATAGAGATACCTTTTTCCAATAATATCAATTGTGATCCTTCAGAAAGCCATGTTTGGCTAATTTTAGAACATAAAAAGTAACTAGCAGAATGGTCTACTCAGTTCTGCAATTTTTAAAATATGTATCTTTCTCAGATCTTCTAAAACACTCCTGTTTTCCCAAGATTTAAGCATGAGTTTAAATCCCCTGACTGAGCTATGTTTCAGATTTTTATGGGCAAAAGGCCCCTTATTGCCAGCCCTATGTATCCAAAATTCTGCATTATTAACCCTCTGTCAAAATGGACTAATTTTGTTAGTGTAAATGTTTAAGTTACTAGGAAAAATATTTCAGACTCTTGTAAATGAGAACAGATAGTATACTGGGGAGTGATATTATGCTGTGGTTATTACTTTGCCTGGAAAAAATCAATACAAATGGCATGAACCTGTAAGAAGTAGAGCAAGAAATACATTTAAGGCCGGATGATGTTTATTTACCTGTCAGTCCTGTATATTCATATGGATTCTCTGGTATGCTAAGGATTTTATGGAGTAGCTCAGGTCCACACTAATGGATGATCTGTGGCAGGGGGAGCAAACAAATGTACTTCATTTACCATTAGTGCCCTTATAAATATTTAAGAAGCCTGAATATTTCTTGTTTCTTTTGGTAATTTTCCTAACTTTTTTTCTGCCTTGTTTTAACCCCAGCAAAACTACTTTTCTTAGCTCTGGCAAACAAATATTTCTGTGAGCAAAACATTTGTTATTTGTAGCTTTTCTACATAAACATCAAACCTGTTATCCAGATGTGAATTTTGCAAAGATTGCATTGCTAAGACAAATAGCACTGACACATGTCAAATTTTTCTGCCCATTAATTTTTTTTTTGATTGTTAAACCAATATGTTATGTATTCTTTTGGCATTTCTGTTTCTAATACAAATTAGAACCAGAGTTGCTGTGAACCGTTTTCTGAAGTTATGAACTCTCCCAACTGGTTACTTTCTTAGCTGAGTTTGCTTGGCATAATGTGTAAGTATTCAATTCTAATTGACCTTCTGCACAAAGTTACCTTCCTTTCCATATCAAAAGATCACTGCAATGTTTGGTTAGTTCAAGGAAAAGGCCGTTCATAGTCACTTTTAATCAGAATGTATAATGAAGGCTTCCTTCAGCTCCATAACACAAACTGAATGCTTCCTAGGGTCAACACTCCTGAATTGAAAAAGTCAGTCCTGGATGTGAGCTGAAGAATCTGAGAAATTCACAAATCTGGCCAATTAGTCTGGCAAGAGTAATCACTGACATCAGTCATACAAAACCTCTGCTTTCATGACTCATACTTTTAACCTTCAGTCTACCAGATGCCATGCTGAGTCTTGCTATCACATCGTTATTTTTGTGAAAAGAGGAAGTCGGGGAAAAAAGTGAGGTAAGGAGTTTCTATCCTTGAAAAAAGCAACCATTTTGAGCTAAAATAAAGTACACTATTCCTAGGTAGTTGACTTTTCTATTAAACAATAATTGACTAAAAACTATTTGTCATTGTTCTGGTTACTCAAAGGAGTACTTTATAAGGGCAATCCCTTTGTTAGATGGTAATGTAAAGACTGTAGGCTGAATATTTTTTTTACAGCACAATATTATTGAATTTCAGTCTGTGTCATAAACATTTTATTTTTCATCAGCCTTTAGGGAAATTCTAGCTTGAGAGAGAGAAATTCCCTCTCCACACATGCCCACCAACATGAAGTCTATATCCAGAATTCATATATGGTTTTTGCACTTTCCCACAAATGTGACTATTTCTTAGAAGTTTGGTTTTATTTTTTTTTATTCTTCTCTAATTCATGGCACAAGAGATTCTCAACAGCCATGTTCAAAACATATTCTTTTAAATGGAATGTCATAAAGGTTCAGGAGAATTCTTATTACCTCTTAATCAAGATATAGCTATTTCAAAATGCAAAACCATAAGTGGAAAGGAAAGATAAACAATTTGGGACTATATGTTTAGATGTGGAATGTGTACTGAAGTATGCAAACATATGGTTTCTATGGTGCACTCTTTTTTGGTTTTTTTTTTGAGATGTCATAACAGCATATTCACAAGAGTGATATCAGTTTAATTCAGAAAAACAGTAGTAACAACTCATTTTTATTCAGTGGCCACACATGACATATCTCTTGGTTCAACAGTAACAGTTTCCAGTCTCATAAATTGCTGTCTTACAGACAGATCCAAGAGCATTTTATTTTTAACAGAATACTTAGTACTGTCCTACTGTCTATAATTGGGAAATTACAGTAATGATTTAATTTTCAAGCCCTATGTTTGCTTCATTTTTTCAAAGAAAATATTTTGTCTCAGTAGGTTTCCCAAAATGTGTTATAGCCCCTAATAAGTTTTTATGGACAACAGTTGCTGAATCATTCAATATCTTCTGTTACACTGTCTACTTGTCTCCTATGACAACTCTTCATTGTGATAAAATGTATGGGAATAAACATACACAGTGAATGCCTATCGTAATTTGTCAGACTTAAATGAATCCTATTCACTGTCAGTTTTTTTGTAATTAAAGTGGGCACATTGTTATTGGAAATAATGGCTTAGTTGGTAATTTTTATTGATTGCCAACATACATTAGAATGAGATAAATGACCAGTGTAATTGTTTGTGCATTATTGTTTCCTGTGCATTCATTACACTGGGTCACACTGAAATAAGGGATACATTTCTCAAAAAGAACAAATATTGTTTTTTATTAGCTGAGCCAAATGTTTCCAAAGGCCGATAGAAAAACAAGTGGATGCAGGTCTTCATGTATGCACAGGGAAAGATTCAAGGGCATGAGTGGAATTGTAGTCCCTAGAATACTGAGACATACCTGGAGAACACATTCCTTGATAAAAGGATGAGTAACAGAACATTTGGTTGAAAGGGACTGCTCACATCACCTAGCCCAACCCCTGACTCAAAGCAGGGGATCTTCAGTATTTGGTCAGGCTGCTTGGGTGTCTGCTTTTCAAAATCTCCAAGAATGAAAGTTCTGCCATCTCTCTGAGCAATCTGCTGTGGTATTTGACTGCCCTCATCCTGAGTTTTGTTTCTTGATATTTAGTAGGAATTTATTTTATGCTTGTTGCCTCTCCAAATAGAGTTCTCCATAACTATCCAATATGTGGTTGAAGGCAGTAGTAAGATTATTGACCTTCTTTCGTTACAGGTAAACAAACACAAATACCTCAGTGTCTTCTCTTACATCCTGTGCTCCAGCACACTGACTGACCTCCACAGGACAATCTCCTGTTTGTCTGCTTTGTGTTGGAATGGTTTCAAACTGGACAACTGGTCACTCATCTACTACAATGAGATTCATTTTGCAAAGTTTAGAAGTAGTACTTAAAACTCTATTCTCTTTGCTTCTGCAAAAGGATTATATTTAGAAAATAAATATATAAATATATTTAGAATATAAATATATGTGCTGTGAGACATGATGGGAACGTTAGGATATTGGAATCAAAATTCAAAATTTTCAGGTCAGATCCCATCTGAGCAGGAAGAATCTGAGTGATTAGCAACCTTTTAAAGAAACTTTAGTATTTCTTTCAGGTACCCTTTAATAGGATCTTTAGGACACAGAGTTTATGCAAACACAGATATTTGCTACGTTGAAGAGGCTAGGAGTTATGCCCAGGAGCTGTGCATGTGCTAGAAACAATGAACTGTGAATCCACCAATGATTAGCTGAAGGGGAAAAATAAGTAATGCCAACAATTAAGACACTTGGCAGAATTCCTCCTCTCCCTTCTAACTTCAGAGGAACACACAAGTTCTGAAAATTTATGTAAAAGAAAGGAGAAGAGTGCCATCAGGAAAAAAGGAAATAAAAAAGAAGAAAAAGTGGTGGTTGAAATACTCATCTGTGATGAGAATAAGAGAAGTTTAAGCAAAAGAAGGTTAAAGTCTTTCTTTGTTAATTTGAAGAAAGGATTCACAGTGTTTCTCAGTGTCCTAATCAGCAAGTTTGGCACGGACAGGTTTCTCTTTTTTTAATGTTGGACCTACCTAAATTTTGCACGAATAATTAAAAATTCATTTTGCTGGAGTAGAGACAGAAGCACCCTGACTACATAGTGTAGTGGTTCTGGCTGGAATAGTTTAGAGATGCAACATAAGGACACAGCTTTGTGTAGTTTGAAGTCTCAACCTTTGGACTGTGCTGGGATGACCTTTCATTTTTTCTTTGAAATGTTCCACTGGAAACTGAGAGATATCACTCATAAAAATTTCTTCAAGCTAATTTGTGTTTGCCAACAATTTTAATTCTGACAAGTTTTCTAACTGAAAAATATTTTTAGAAAAAACACCCTCATTTATTTTTATCTACAAAATTTGCTTCTGAAATAGTCTTATCTTTGATACCTGTGTTTCAGTCATTCCAGGGGAGTAAAGTTACATGTAGCTTGGAACTACATCAGCACAGAGGGAAAATCTGAGCAAGATGCATAGTGAATGGATATAGCAGTATTTTAAACCTCAGAGAAGCTGTATGCCACAGGAGTGAAGATATTCATACCCCTGAACTCTGCAGTTGAGTAGGGCAGGAGTTGTGGATTGTGACAATGGCATCATACATTAGCATTCTCTTTTCCTGAGAGTTCCTGGGTTCAAGAACATACATTTCTGAGGAAACTGATCATGTTGGAGATTTTGTTATATCAGAATTATCGGGCTTTTTTATTGATTCACGTGACCACAACTGAAGCAAGATTCACTTCTAAGCTTACATGTACCCTCTAGTATAAGAGCTACTTTATAATAATAAACTTATTACATGCATTACCATATTTCATTTTCTATGTGAGTGTATATAGTATTTTCTTTGGGTTAAGTGTAATGAAATCAGTCTATTTTTAGTTTTGATAATTGTGTTAAATAGAAGTAATTTAAAATATTGAAATATTTATTGAAATATTGAACATCAGCTGCAAATTTGTCTGCAAATTATTTTTTGTCTTCAATGACATGAAAATTAAATTTTTCAGGTCTTTTTTATGTCTAGGAAGTATTAATCTATTTAATCCATCAGGTCTCTTTGAAATAAATTTCTACATTTTTTTAAATTGAAACTAATACAGAAAATTTTAGTTTGTATTACTTATATGATAGTTAAAGTAATGATTTCTTGCTGATAATTGTAAAGATTGGTTTATTCAGTTCACTTTTTGCAAGAAAGTTAAGAAACATCTTGCAGTGTATCTGATCACTTCTCCAGCTTTCTTTTATGAGTTTCATTATGCTGTCTAATTTTTCTCTTTTATACTGGAGAGCTAAAGCTAAAAGAAAAAATAAATCAAAATTCATACACTCTGAATATGCAACCATTTCTTTTTCCTAGTTTACTATGTCAGGAATGTGCAATGTGTTACATTACATCTATGACCTAACTCTTCTGTTATTCTGTTGTTCAACCAAGCAAAAGCAAGGAGAACAAAATAACATATTCTGAATCAGTATTTTACAGTCATCAAAATATGAGTTGGAAGGGACTTATGTAGGTCACATACTCCTGCCTCTTAATTTAAGCAGGACTGTTACTCATTCTAGATCAGTTTAACAGTGGTTTTGTCTAGCCAAATCTCAAAGTCCAAACAATTTTCCTAACATCCATATAGAAGCTCCCAAGTGGGAATTTGTGACTGCTGCCCTCTTTATACCTCCTAATACTATGAAGATGGGCACAACATTCCAGGTTGAGCCTCACCAGTGCTAAGCAGAGTAGACTAAAAATTCCCTTCAGACTTCTACCCACACTTTGGTCATACTACGACCCAATATCTTGCAACAAGCAAGTACTGCTGACTCAGGTTGGTGTCAGCTGTGATTCCTGAGTTCTGCAGAGCTGCTACTAAGTCTAAGTCTTAAGTTTTTCAGCTTAAGCTGCTGAACAGTAGCTCTGTCAAATGGCATGTCAACCACTCCTTTCAATTTAATATCATGCGCAAATTTTCTGAGAGTGCACTCTGTCTCATTTCTAGATCAACAGAAAAAAGAGTGCACATACAGCATGGCCTGTGCTCACAGCACTGCCATTACTCCTGATCTCTTTCAACTAATTGTAATCTTTGCGATTTTTACTTCCAGTCCATAAAGTAATAAGGAAGTCAGCTCCACAGTAATTAGCTCACTCACTTCTGGTCACCCAAAACAGTGACTTTTTTTTTCACATGTTTTTCAGCTAAATTTGTCTTGTGTCTAAAGTTTATAAACATCCTCTTGTCTTCTCGTATGTTCAGCCGTCTTGGCAGGAATGAATAAGGTTTCCACTATCAACACATCTCAGGGTATTTTCACATTGAATGGATAATTAAGAGATTTCCTGAACTGAGCAGCAGTGTGAAAAGCAGAGGGATTTCCCAGACCAATGCCACTGTTGGCACTGTTCATAGAATCATAGAATAGTTGGGTTGAAAGGAACCTTTAAAGATCACCTAGTCCAACACCTTTTTGCTGTATCAATTTAATGCCTCTACCCAGGAGAAAAAATATTTGGAAAAGAATTAACTTTATGCCTTGAATCTAGGACAGGTGGACATGCATCAACTCCTAAGCAAAATGAAGAGTTTTATGGCAACAAACTCTGGGAAGGACTTTATTTTCCCTAGTTTACATGCTCATCCATTTTATGGGTACCTTATAAATGACTGCATATTCTGATAGCATAAACAGTACTTAGGAGTATTCCTCTGCAACCTGGAACATTGCTACTCACAATACTTCCATGGGTTTGATCCCTAGAAAAGTGCCACTGAAATCAGTGAAAGCATTTTTCTGGAAATCCTTAAAATTGGACCTAAAGAAAAGGTTTGTTATTTAACCTTTAGTCCTTCTGTAAAATCTATATTTATCATGTAAATTCATATCTGTTGCTGAACTGAACATGTTTCTCCAGGCATGTCATAAGAAACCACTTCTGGTGTTTACTCTGAGGCCAGATTGTTCTCTTTAAACCAAGGTAGGAGTGAATACCAACTGTGCACTTTAGTACAACAGCATATGCTGATCAGTGGAGCTCAGGATGTAATTACATATGTTCTTTTATCTCATATTATCCTTCTAGGTTCTTACATTTTGTATTTCAGCTGAAACTCAAAATCAAACATATAAATCAAATTGCTGGCATTTCCTGTTAATTTATTTTTATTATTCTGAACCAACTGCATTACCTAATTATTATATTTCGCTACATTATCCTTAAGTGATTGCACTCAAATACTGGTTTTATTAACAAGTATTTCACAAAATATTTTTTTTCTAAACATAAATAAATTTTTTCAGCAAATTTAATCTAAGGTAAAGGCTAATAAGTTATTTAGGAATATCCTGACTCATAAGATAGTTATGTCATCAATAACATAAGGTATGCCTTGTCTAGGACTGAAAACCAGGAGTACTTGCTGTACTGAATGAAGATTATAAATGTTTGATCCACTGTGGAGTCGCAGAGTAACTGAGGTTGAATTGCATTTCTGAGGATCATTTAGTTTAACCTCTGTTCAGAACAGGGTCAGCTACAGCAGGTCGTTCAGAACTGTGTCCAGCTGGGGTTTGAGTATCTCTAAGGATGGAGAGTCTACTGTTTGACTGGGCAACCTCTTGCAGTGTTTGACCACCATCACAATGAAAAATCCTTTATTTTAAAGTGGAATTTCCCATAATTCAGTTTGTGCTTTTTGCCACTTGCCCTGTCATTGAGTACCACAGAGAAGAGTCTGTCTCTGTCTTCTTGACTTCTTCACATTGGTTTTTTTTAATAGACATTGATAAAATCTCCCCTATGCCTTCTCCATGTTTTATACTGTGAAAATCAAGGTGGTATATATTAGCTGGAGAGAGAAATAAGATAAATAATGTTCCATACTGCAAATGCAACATTTAATTTAAAAAAGTATCTTGCCTACAATACACATTCATGTATACAAACAACAGTTTGGAAGTGCTGATAGCTAAAGTAGAGGATATTTCCATTTTAAAAGTGAGACTTGTTATATGGACCTCATGGTCTCTCTCTTTGTTATATGGACCTCTATGTCATCCTTCCTCATTTATCTTCTCCCTCTATCATTGCCTTTACTGTCATGGGCCCTCACACCTTTCCTGTAACTCCACA
The DNA here is from genome assembly GCA_013396755.1 of Sclerurus mexicanus. Taxonomy (NCBI): domain Eukaryota; kingdom Metazoa; phylum Chordata; class Aves; order Passeriformes; family Furnariidae; genus Sclerurus; species Sclerurus mexicanus. Next base: position 654,530 of record VWZF01004274.1, read on the forward strand.
ATCATGTGGCACTGCTTGTTTCAGAAAATCGTACAAGATCTGAGGTCTGAAGTGACCACGACTCTCTCCTCCGTTTAGCTTTTCAGTACCACACTAGTGACACATGGCATCGCTCTCATCTTTCTGCACCCTGCATTTATTCAATGAATGTTAACACTGTAGGCCCAGTACAGCAGCTGAGCAGTCCCTGTGTGTTGTAGTCAATATCAGCCCATAAAAGACACCTTAGCTTGTTATTTGATGCTATTATAATAATATGTTCAGATGTTCTGATACCTGAAAAGATAAGGCTGTGTCAGTGAAGGGTTGCTTCTAAGCTAATTACCTTCTCTTTTCAGTAGCAGTTAAGTAGCTTTGACAGACAACTGTGTTTAGGAGACTCCAGTAATTTCCAGTTTTGAAGTTGTCTGATAAATCTGTGCATGATACAGACATACTCAATATACATATATTCTCTATATATTTTTTCAGCACTCCCTTAAAAAAACCCCAATTTTTCCACTCGCAGAATAGACTTATACTATATGTCTAGTGTGGAAGAACACTGGAAGTGGTCCTGGGATGTGGATGATAAGTGCATATCCTTTACAGACTGTTTTGGGTCATAGATAAATTCCGCTGTTATGTGCTCTGTATCGTCTCCAGAATATCTTGCTTTCCTTCCTCTGGGCCTGCTTCTTGCAACGTGATGCCCTTTTGCTGATATTATACACAAGTTCTATAATACACATTAGATAAACCTTAAGAGATTGAGAGGATACTCGTAAATACTACTATGAACAATTCTCAGAGACAGTTTCTATGCTTACAGAAACACCTCTCACCCCATTACTGGAAATAAGTGGAGGAAATGCCATCAGCTTCAGGGGCTCTTTGTTTCTAGAAACATTTGAAGCCTCAGAATCCCATCTGTTTTGAAGAAGATCTTTCTTTTTTTAAAAATTACAGTATGATTGAAAACACAGAAAGAAAAGAATTGCAGGACATCAATACACTAGGCATTGTTCAGATTTATTGGGAAATGAGAGTCCTCATCCCACAGGATTATTGTTGCTGATGCTGATCTGGCAGAAAGACCCATCTCTCTCAGCTCTTAATGTGAAATGTTGATACTTCAGCTTTCTGCCTGTCAATTCAAGTGGAGATACAGATACACACATCTGTGTAAACTGTTCTTTGTTTTACTTTCTAGGATAATTAAGTAAAAGCCTACTAGATGAGAACAATTACTCAAAATTAATCGCTTTCTGGCTAGTTAAGTCATGACAGATTAATTGCTTGTATCTATTCCTACATTAGGATTTGTTTTATCAACAGAAATACCTAAGTATCTCTCCTGTTCTACTAAATCATTGCTCTCTATATAAGAAAACTGTAAATATTTGTTTATCATAATCAATTAGACTTTTAATTAAACTTCAGAAATAAGGTATTTTAAATTACATTTTATATGGATGATATTTACCTGTATGTATTCCAAGCAAATTATTGAACCTTGGATATGTTCAAGGCCAGGTTTGGATGGGATATTGAGCACACTGGTCTAGTGGGAGATGTCCCTGCTCATGACCTTTAACATCCATTTCAGCCCAAATCATACTATGATTTTGTGATTATTCTGTTGTCCCTTAGTTTCTTTCTCAAAGTCTGGAATATGGCAAGCCTCTCTCGGCAAAACAGTCTGACTGTTTTGTACTGAATGTACTTGGTGACAAAGTATAGAATTCAATTTGTAGAGACAGTTCAAGAATTTAAATTAATTATGTTGTTATATGCTATAAGGAAGATTTTTTTTTTTAATAAAGAAGATGGTGAAAAACTGCAACAGGTTGTTCAGAGTGGTGGTGGATACCCAATCCCTGAACATATTGAAGGTGAGATTTGGCTCCAAGCAATCTGATCTAGTTAAAAATGATCCTGTTCTTTGTCGGGGAGTTTGTAGTAGATTACCTTTATAGGCACCCTCCAACCCAAAGTTGTTTATTGTTTTATGATTCTATTTCAAACTTCTGGTGTATTAATTTCACATTAATTATTTGTCCAATCAAGAAAAGAGTTTCTGTGTATTACTAACACATGAAAGATCTGTTACCTATTTACTTTGAGCCATGCAAAGTTTGCTCTATAAGAAGAGCACTTAAAGGTGCACAGGGTTTGACATCATCTTAATTTTAGTGATCCAAATGTGAAGGTTATAAATTATTCTGGTTATATAATTCTGTAATCACTGGAAAGGAAATGAGAGTTATTGTCAAAAGAAAATCAATTCCACATAGAAATATGTGCTGTGATCACATTAATTAATTAATTATTCTTAGTGTCTAAAGTTATGTTAGATGAATCCAAGCACTTGTTGCTGGTACCAAGGAAGGAAGAAGAAAGACTACCATCTGCTGAGCAGATCTTGTAAAGAAATATGATATTCTGTCAAATGGGCTTTATATGGTAGTTTACCTTGTCTTTTGGATATTCAGCTTAGTAAGGGAGACCCTCTCCTCTGCAGGAAGATCTCTCCCTGTTGACTCTAAACAGACTCTGGACCTCTTAGTGTTGATGTCTTTAACATAGTTTATGTTAAATGAATGCCATTCACAAGGTCTAGGAACTCTGACGGCTATTTAGAGATTAGTGTTGCTTTTGGGTCAGGGCAATTCCCTATTGGTAGAAAACACTTAAGACGAAAATAGATGCCTGAACCTGTATTTTTCAAGATATGACTTTAAAGTTTAAAATTTCTGTTTATGATTTTCTGGATTTCAATGTTAAGAATCCCCACAACTCTCTAATAAAAGGAATGATAATAACTGTTAGCAAACATAATTCAAATCAATGTCCAACCCTTTGCATTTTACTACTATTGTGTCAAGAATTTACAGTTACGGCAGTGTTGAAAATGGATTTGTTAAAAGAAAGGAGTCAAAACCTTGACAACCTTGAATTTTATTTTGGGGTTCAAATAGAAGTCACCAGAAAAAAAAGCTTGGTTCCTGCATTAGAGGATGAGTGGCAAAAGTAAAATGACAAAGAAGAAGAAAAGGGTATCTTAAATATAGATTAAAAATTCCCAGTAGAAGGTAACAAGGTACTGTCCTAGAACAGATTGAGATTAATAACAAGTGGTTCTGCTATTGTATTGATCAATGCCTGTGGCTATTTAGTAGATTATAAAACACACAGCATTGATTAAGGCTACTGGCCATATGTTTTAGATGTCAAAGCTGCAGTACTTTCTTTAAAGCTCAAAAAACCCCCGAAGACTTTAATTAGGTCTATACAATGGAATAGATGTATAAATACATACATACACATACCTAAAATACTGAAGAACTGCTGGCAAAGACATTAGTTTAGTAGTACAAATTCATTTAGGTTTATTACAGGTCCTTTACCACTATTTACGCAAGCTGACATATAACTAGTTGATTATATGGTGGATAAAATTAGCAAAATATTTTATATATATGGAAGGCCAAGCATTTTAGCTCTTACTGTATAGAAACTTGCTGAAAGAAAGGATATTGAGATGTCTGTTACCTGAGAGAACTGTTTCAGAGTGAGAATCTTTATGGGGGAAAAAGTATAGATCCAAACTAATTAGTGACAGTAGAAATTGCTGAAATGTTGAAAAGATTTAAGAGAAAATGAATAAAATAGAAAGAAAGCATAGACAAAAATATCTTCACATGTAAAGAACTAATTATAATAACATTGCAAACTCTTTGGCAAAATACTGTTGGGATTGTAAGACATAATTGAACTTCCAGAGATCACAGCAATTACCTTAGAAATGAATGTCGATTTTGTAAAATTACTAGGAAGAAAAAATAGTGCTAGTGCAAGCATAGAAACATGTGAATTTCCTTGGCTTTGTTTTTATCTAGTTTTCAGAATTCCAAAAATATCTATTCTATTTCTTCTTGAAACAAATAGACTCTTGATGTGGTCATGGTCAGAGCAATAATCTACCATACACTGAGTTCATTCACAGACTGTATTGAAGTGTGCAAGTAAATATAAAGCTCAGAAGGGTTATATTCCACATGCAGAAGCTGTCCCCAGTGTAAAATGGGGAACTGCAGCTTCCTTAATTGGATGACTTATGTTCAGGCATCTTTTACCATTCACAGAGATCCTGCAAGCAGGATATAGAGCTTAAATGTTCAAAGCAATTATTTATTGTCTCACATACACAGCTGATAGCAAAGTCATGCTACTATGCTTAGCATTAATTTGCTCACCAGCCCTGATGAGACACCAGATGAGTCTCTGCTGGCCAGGCAGTCATCAGTCAGCTGTAGAAGTGCTGCCTCTGCTCCTTACAAAAGGCTGTTCCTCAATCTTACTAAATGCCCATTTACTGATTCTCTGTGTTTTTGTCTTAGGACTTTATTCTGCCAGAAGCCTCAACAGTTGTTGTTCTGGTTTTGCAGATTTTTTGTTTTTGTTTCATGTGTTCTTTTATCCCACTCCCCACCTCCCCCCGCCTTGACTCTGAATGGGTGGCTATTCTTATCTCAATAATTTTACTTCTGTCAGTGTTTTTGTTTTCCTTATCTGGCCTGGCTTTAATTTTTGTACTTTGTCACACCTCAGCAGCAATTTTCTCTGGCAGAAAGACACACATCTGTGCTACACAAAACTGGGCTTTTGATCACAGAGAGAGGAATCCCTTGGACATTCGTTACAGGGTCTTATAAATTTCTGCTTCCCTATTTGGTCACTTGATCAAGGTTGTGTGCATAGGTCCATCTGTAAAGATAGTTGCATGTAAAGGTACACATATATTCCTGAAATTATCTTAGTGCCTTTCCAGCTCCCTGATCCTAACTCCACAGCCTGGCAAAAATCCAGACAAACATATTTTAGAAGTGTAATCTAAATCATAGATGGGTGAATAAAAATTTGATAAAAGATGTTGTGTTTCTTTTGTTTTTGTTTTTTTTTTAATTCTATGCAGGGTGTAGAAATGATAGATGTCAAGATGAAAATCTCAGCGTCTGATTTTCTTCATTTTTCTTCTCCTCTGAGTCCCATTGAATGAATCTTTCTGCAAAAGCATTAGGAATTTTTTACTTTAGTCAGTTCTGTCCAGTGAAGGGGATAGAAGTGAAAAGATTCTTGTTTCTGCTGGGGAATGGTAACTGGGCTGTTTGACCAGTTCCCAAAATTTGAACTCCAATAAGAGGAAAGAAATGATTCAAAAATAGAACCTGATACTTGACAAAAGATAGTGATAAGAATCAGGGGGGAAAACCAGGTAATTTATGTGTGTATATTATAATACCTGAACTGCCACCCTAAAAATCACTATATATTTTGTGTGAGAAACTGTTTCATGCTAGTGCCCTATAGCAGATGCCTAAACTAAATCAGGTGGATTGCACCCTAAATTGGCAGATATAATTGCTACACTATACTACATCATATTTTAAAAGCCATGGAGTGACTGTGTTAGTGGATAAGGGCAAAGCAACTGATGCCATCTGCTTTGATTTCTGTAAGGCCTTTGACATGGTCCCATGCAACACTCTTGGAAATTGGAGAGAGATGGGTTTGATGGATAAAGAATTGACTGGATGACCACATCTAAAGAGTTACAGTCAATATCTCAGTGTTCAAGTGGAAACCAGTAACCTTCAGAGGTCCATATTGGGATCAATACTATTCAATATCTTTGTTAATGACATAGTCAGACTGAGTGTACCTGCAGCAAGTTTGTGGATAACACCAAGATAAGTGGTGCAGTTGATATACTTGAGGGAAGCGATGCCATTCAGAGGGACCTGGAAAGGCTTAAGAAGTGATCCTATGAGAACCTTGTGAAGTTCAACAACAGTCCTGTACTTGGGCTGGGACAATCCCAACTATCAGTATAGACAGTGGGATGAATAGATAGAGAGCAGTAGTCCTGAAGAGAAGAACTTGGGGATATGGGTGAATGAAAAATTGGACTTGAGCTAGCAATGTGTACTTTCTGCCCAGAAAGACAACCATATCCTAGCTGCATACAAAGAAGCAGGACTATCATGTCAAAGGAGGTGATTCTTTCCCTCTACTTCACTCTCTTGTGACTCCACCTGGAGAACTGCATCCAGCTTTGGAGCCAGCAGCACAAGAAAGGCATAGAATTGTCAGAGTGGGTCCAGGGGCAGGTCATGAAAATGGTCAGAGGTCTGGAACACCACATCTATAATAAAAGGCTGAGACAGCTGGAGTTGTTCAGCCTGGAAAACAGAAGGCTCCAGGGAGACACTGACACAAAGAGAAAAACTGCTTTCAACTCACCAAAACCCAGCAGTATAACCCAGTGCCCTGGGGCACAAGCCCAAAGGAGTTTGTTAGCCCTTGTGCTGAGACCTGCGTGGTTCCCCCAAGTCCGAAGCAAAAGGAAGTAAAGAACCTGTTGGTGCAGATGATAGCTTGGGTCTGGTCAAGAGCGATGGTTTCCTCCTGTCAAGGTCCTGCTGCTCCTCTAGATCCAACAAGACCCCAAGGTCTTCTTACTGCTGCTTATGTACCTTCAGGGAGCACCCAGTCCCTCCCCCAGGGCAGGGACTCACACAATGGGTAATTAACTTTGTGAGTCATGGGGTATTGTTGAACCATTGATGGCTCATTAGCAGCCACGCCCCCTCAGGCTGGGTGTGAAGGTGCTAACGATTCCCTGGGCAGCTGCTGCAAATGGTCCATTGTTTTTGGGAAATGAATAGAGGGGGGTAGAATACATAGCTTTGATCACCCCCACATATTGATAACTGGTCCCACCTGCTGAACTAGGACAGTAGGTTAAGAAGAAAGATGAAGAGAGCCATGGTCTAAAATGACAGGAAAAGTAGCAATGGTTTTAAACTGAAAGAAGGTAGGTTTAGATTGGATATATGGAAGAAATTTTTTAATTATGAGGTTGGTGAGACAAAGGAACAGGTTGCCTAGAGAAGTTGTGTAACCACAACTATCCCCATCTTTGGAAGTGCTCAAGGTCAGATTATATAGGACTTTGAGCAACCTGATCTAGTGGAAGATATTTCTATACATTACAGTGGAGACTGAACTAAGCAATCTTTAAAGGTCCCTTCCAATCCGAGCGTTTCTGTAATTTTAGTATGCTGCTTTGTCTTTGCCTAATGTAATTGAACCAAATACTTCACATAGAGTTCTTCAATACAGTTGTCTAAAGTTAAGTGAATTGAATCCTATCCATAGTATTTTTAATGACTAAATAAATAGCTTTGATGTTGGAAAGGGAAGTTAACAAGGAAATAGAAGAAAGAATTAACTGTGGAATTCCTTTCAATACTTGAAAGCACTGTTCTGGGAAGAGGAGACTTGGCATGTGTAATTGTTTTATTATTTCAATTTTGTTTCAAAGGAACTTTTAGAAAAAATGTTGCTGAAGCAATATGCCAAAGCCGTATTTTTATTATTAAAATATGGAAACATGTGAGACTGAGTAGCACTTTGTTAGCATTTAAAAATACGACAATAAATATTTAACAGATTTTGAGTTTGTTTTTTTTTTTTTGGGTTGGTTGGGTTTTTTTCCCCTGAAGGATAAAGTACTACATAATGCTTCCTCCCACTTGAAGAATGTAGAAACTGTTTTCACTAAATGAAGAAACTTCCACAAAGAAAACATTAATGGCACCAAAACTGATAGGGAACTCTGGAAATGGTACTCAATGTTTGCAGCATGAAGTTGCAGAAATATATATTATTCCCATTTGTCAGACTGAAGAATGTATAATTAGGAGATGATGTGATTTGTAGAAAAAATTAGGAGGTATTGTCAAATCTTATGTTTGTAAATCTGAGACATAACTTCAGCTAAAAAGAATATAAAAAAAGTAAGAATGCTGATAATAAAAGAGTACACGGGAAAGCACCCTCCAAAGGTGTATTTTAAATGATTAAACCTCTAACAATGAAAGGTGAAATCACAGAAATAATGGTCCTTATTCATTCCAGGATGTAGGTATCAGCTCCTTGTTAAAAGTATAAGCAAATTGAACTAAAGATATTCTTTAAAGAAATTCACAGAACTTCCTGTCTTTATTAACATATGTCAAAATTTTGCACCTGTCTTGCCCTTACCATTCTCATAGATTCTGCGCATACATCTGAACAGAAGGTTTGAATTTTTAGGTTTTATTAAAAAGAGCTTTAGGCAATCTGAGAGTCAGAACACAGACTTCAGTATTTTCGACTATTTGAATATCTCACTTTTCTGAAGGAAAATGTCATGGGTTCCTCTGCATTTCAGTGTGTCATTTGAGAGACCTTTCAGAATTTATCCAATTGAGTATCGTGGCAATTTCTGATGATGTTAATGGCCAGTTTCCATTACAATCTGGCTTTGGTGACTGATTTATTTGTTTTAGAACTGTTACACTGAGTCTGTCAAGAAGCTGCATAGTTTCCTTCAGTAAAGAGAGATTATGCCATATCTATGCCATATCATAGAATCATAGAATGGTTTGGGTTTTGATAGAACCTTGAAGATCATCTAGTTCCAACCCCCTCCCATGGGCACAGACAACTTCCACTAGACCAAGTTGCACAAAGCTCCATCTAACCTGGCCTTGAACACTTCCAGGGATGGGATGTCCACAACTTCTCTGGGCATCCTGTCTCAGTGCCTCAACACCCTCACAGTAAAGAAATTCTTCCTAATAACTAATCTAAACCTACTCTCTTTCAATTTAAAGCCATTAACCCTTGTCCTATCACTACATACACTTATGCCTGGGGCTAGGTCATAAAGTCAAATGCTGGGGCTGTGCTAATGTGGGACAACAATGATTAGGGAATCCTGAAGCCAGGAGCCAGTTTAAAGCTGCCACACTTTCCATACCAGGGTAACTGTGTCATGAGGTTTCTTTTTTTCCTGTTCTACATGTTAGTTTCTTCATCCCAAATTGAGAAACAGTGAGTAAAATGCCAATGTCAGCCTTAAACTCATATTATTTATCAATTAAGCAAAGTTAAACAAAAAACTCATTTATCAATTAAGCAAAGGTAAACAAAAATTGGTTAGCTTTCTTGGAATCTCTACTTTTCCAATTCAATTGGCAATCTTGGGGATTAGAAAAGTGCATGTGGTATGATACCAAGTAGATCAATAGTTTTGTTCAGTTATCCTGCCAGATAACTGAGCTACTCATATTTTATTTAACCAGTCCTTTATTGTTTAAATAAAACTTAAAAGAAAATACTAAAAAATAAAATACTGAAATGCTGAATTTTCATTGGTTTTTTTCCCCTTTAAGTCTTACTTGATACACTCTTGAAGTTCTTTAAGTATGTCATGAGAATTTTCAGATTTTGGGTACTAATTTCTTCTGTTCAGTTTGTATTTCAATACAATTCCTCTAAACATAATTCCAGCCAGGGAGATTTTCTTGCTTTTTGCCTTTTTTTTTCTTCTTTCATTTCAAATGGATTTTTTTAAAGAAAAAAAGCAAACCAAAAAATACATAAACCTTGATTGCTGAGCTAGAATTAAAATAAAAAGTGGCCTTTTAAAAATATGACATCAATGTAGTATTAACCAGTGAAAAAGAAAACACAATTCCTAAGCATATCAGAACCTTTCAGATGTATGTAATGAAAAAATCTTCAGACATCTCTGAAGTTTACTGCTGGTTTAGTTATATATTTGTCAAAGTATTCTATATTGTTTAAGATAGCATAAGAGATTTTGTGCAGATAAACATCAAGTTGATGAAGATATATTGTTCCTGGTTTTGTCTAGTCTTAAATTTCCTGGGCTGAGAACTGAAGCAGAAAAATCAAATACTGTAAAACTCATCCCTGATAAAACTATTTCTTGTGTTTGTCTTGTGTGGCCCTTAGTGTATCTGGAAACATAACAACTGTCCTATTCTATCTGGACTTGACTCCACAAAGGGAGAGTGAAATAATTTTCTCTCCTGCTCATATTAGCATGTTTTGTCTTTATTTTCTGTCTTGGGTACTTAGTGTTCATAGACATGATGGTGTTATCTGCGCTGTCAAGTCAGCTTGGAGCTCCTACTTGGCATTTGAGCTCAAACTTCATGACTCTCCCCCTTGTCTACGTGGTAGCTCAAACTCTTTGTCTGGCATGGGGTGATCTGGCGTTCACTGATGCCTGAGACTTCACAGTAGGCAGACAGAATATGGACATATTCTGGTGACAGGAGCTATGGGGATCTCTCTGGAACAGGCAGAGCAGCAGAACACAATGGGAGCAATTGTAACATTGGGAATGGGCTGGGAGTGGGAATTGCACACAAAAGTGGTAAGAGGTGCTTCTCTTCCATAGCCGTGGAAGAGCATAGGATTCAATCCCAGAGAGAAAGATTTTGAAAAAAAACAGTTTTGACTAATTGCCAGAGAAAATCTGCCAGAGAAATGTTCCCAGATATGGAAACCATCTAAACCATCCATAATTGAAAAAAACCAAAAACCAAAATGCCACAACATTATGAATGTTCCTACTTTTATGATTTCAAATGGGGTACTTTTTTCTCCAATAATTAATTTTTTAATTCTCATAGCACATCTATCCACTGTCAATGGATATTTACCTAATGTAAGTGCTATATGATAGAAAAATGAGATAATCAAATTTGGATTTCAGGTTTTGAACAGCTCTAAATATAGTTTCTAATACATTTCTTATATTTTTACATAAATTTTATATAGTAATTGAACTGTGAACATTCTTTGTTAAACCATGGGTTATTTACATATATATTTGCTTTGAAGACTCATAAGAAAGAAATACAGGGATTGCCAAGTGTGTGTGATGTGATCCTTCCAAGATTCTCCCAGCAGTGGCAGTTTTTCTCAGGAACTCTTTTATCACAGAGTTACAGAATCATTTAGATTGGAGAAGACCTCTAAGGCCATTGAGTCCAAGCGATAACCTAGCGCTGTCAAGTCCATCACTAAGTGTCCATCGCTTATTGTCACATCCACATATCTTTTAAATATTTCCAGGGATGGTGTCTCAGATATTTTAGAAAAATCCTGACTGATATCCACAAGCTGCTTTATTGTTTTATTAACCTCCAGATGACAATTTATGTTACTTATGTATTTCAGGGCTTTGTTGAATTGAGGCTATGAGAATGAGAATACCAGAAACTAGATCTATGACAAAATACTGTCTTTAAAAGGGGAGCCAATATAAGGTGGCATGACAACTTTGTTTGTTCAAATAACTACTGTTGGTTCAATTTATTAGAAATGAGCCAGTGAGTTTGTTGTCTGCTTAGAATACTTTCATGTATGCAAACACCCCACTTATATTCTCAAATCCTTGTGTGCTTTCCTTTAGAGTCCTTTCTTTCATGGGAGAAGTATACTAAAACTAAAAAATATATGGCCTTGTAGTGATTCCAAAAAATCCAATTTTTCTTCATTTCAGTGCTAGTTGTTTATGATATGTGCATGATGCAAAAAATTTGCATCTGCAGATGTACACACATTGCTGATCCTACATCTGTTGCTTAAAATCAAAAGCAAACAACAGTAACAAGATTTATTAAAAACAACAAATGGAAAACTTTTTTTTCAGAAGCTTTTCAGTTAAATCTTGGGGGAACATTCAAAGCAATATATTCTTTGAATTTGGGGTTCTTTTTCTTTCCTTTTTTTTCCTTTTTTCTTTTTATTTTCCAAGTCTTTCTGGACCAGTCACTGGAAATGAAGTTTTAGTACCATCCTGGGACAGACAGTTGTGTTCATTGTGTGCTGGAACATTACCTGATTGTCTCATCACCAGGACTTCAACTACTTCAGTGTCTTTGTGACCTCAATGGATTTGGTTACTGACTCAGAGTTGTTCAATCTGTGATATGTTGTGATGTTTTGCTTCCTAATTTGGTGAAGTTTGTAGAAAAACCCAAATATATTTATAATCAAAGAATGCAAATGCATTCCTCCATGTTTGCCACAACCTATGGCATTCTTTGTTTGCTAGTATAATTCCATGATTAACCTGGTACTGAATGTCAAGTTACACAAGAAGGGCATTTCTCTCTGCGACGTCTGAGCTACTCCACTTTAGGAGGCTGTCATGTAAGAAGAAATTAAGGGTCTGATGCTGTAGAAACATCTAGGACATGCTGCACTATAAAATTTCATTGATAATTAAAGTAGTAATACAGCTTAATGAGACAATATAAAAATTGTATGACTGTATTTCAGAGCTGAGTTTTAAAACTCATTCTATCAATTTGAGGTTGAAAATGCATTTTGCACATTTAATTACATAATTTGTTTAAACAATTTCAGGGTGCCTAGAGGTTTTCATAAGGACGTTTCCTACTTCTGCACAAATTCAATTTCCTTTCTGCTATTCAAGAAATTCTAATAAGATTAAGATGAATGTAATGAGAACCTGAGCATTTAAGATCATATTTCTCTGGTAAGATGAAAGAGAGAGATCTTTTCACAAAAAGTATCATTTAAAGTATTTTATATCGTAGAATCATAGAATGTTAAAGGCTGGAATGGACCTTAAAGATCATCTAGTCCCAACTAATCCCTGCCATAGGCAGGAACACTTCTTACTAGACCAAGTTTCTCAAAGCATTATTCAATCCACCTTGAACACTGACAGGGTTGAGGCATCCACAACCTTCCTGGGCAACCTGTTCCAATGTCTGACCACTGTCACAATAAAAAATGTCTTCCTAATATCTGGCCTAAATTTCCCCCCTTTCAATATGTATCCATTACTCCTTGTTCCATCACTACAGATCCTGACAAAAAATCCTTCTCTGCCTTCCCTGTGGTGCCCCTTCAGATACTGGAAGTTTCTTGTGAGGTCTCCATGCAATCTTCCCTTCTCCAGGCTGAACAGCTCCAACTTTCTCAGACTGTCTTCGTAGGGTAGGTGCTCTGGTTCTCTTATCAACTTCATGGCCCTCCTCTGGACTTGCTCCAACAGTTCAATGTTGCTAAATTACAAATTGTATTTATCAAAAATGTATGCAAATGCCTGTGTATATAAAATAAAAATATTTATTAAAACTGAGGAAAGGAAAAAGCAATTAGAAATACTATAAATTCTGCAGTCCTATAAAGGACTAACAGCATAGATATTTTCAATTGTAATGAATCATACTTAGCTTACTGATGCAGGTTGTTCTCTTGAAGTTAAGAAAAAGAATCCTCACATTTTAGTGATTTGTTGAAAGCTTGTCTTTCTCTAATTAATTTTCTTCTGTAAGTTAAGATTCCAGCCATCTGGACTCACCAGTTACCACTCCTTTGGCTAGATGTCAATAATTTTTGATCCTTCACTTCTAATAAATTTATCTCGGTCATGTTAATATCTCTCAGTAATAACTAAGTTGTTTAGTAGGTCTCTTGTTACATCTTTCTTTTTACCTGCAACTAAAATTTATGACTTAACTAATTTCCTGGCCATATTCCTCTCCTAAACTATATCCTTAAAAATATAAATGTGGCTCTATAAACTATTCTAGAAAGAAAAAACCACACTTTTAGCTCTGATAGTATGTTGGGGTTTTCAAATATTGGTAAATATAGACTTTGATATTTATTTCTATGTTGGCTTAAATTAAAATTCTACAAAAACTCATATATTTTAAAAATTAAAATATGTTATACTGAAGGAAAGGTTGGCATGTGATGTCTTACAGAAATTTGAATTTGTAATATTTTTCTTTAGTTGTATATTCCATTTTTACTCAGTATTTTTTTCAGTATTAGTGCATTTGAAATGGTAACAGCCTGTCATATTAAATTCAGTTGCAATTGTGTATTTTATCATTGTACTGAAACAGCAGACTTTCTTTTGTCAGAACTGGAAGGATTCCCTGGACAATCAATGCCTTATCACTTACTGCATTATAGAGTTCCATCTATAAACATATCAAGCAGATCTTTCCAGAACAAATCATACACTGCTTTCTTTGCAATGAGACAGTTGGAAGTCTGGTGTCTTGAACATGAGAATGAATATTAATTTGTAGAGCCATTGTTTTCAGAATTCTAGTTTTAGCACAAATTTCTTTTGCTAAAATATAATATTGTACTTATCATGCTGTATTTTTTCCATCATGACTTGGTTTTATGAGTAATAAAAGGCTTAAAGTAGACATCTCCTTGCAAGATACTTTGAAGAAAGACATAGCAAAAATATCAAAGGTCAGAAAGAAGTTAAAAGGACCCAATATTTATTATTTTAGCTCAGGAATACTAAGGTTAGGACAAAAATTGTCAGAGTTTGTTGTTATTGTGCATGATCTTTGACACTGTAGATTTGGCAACAGTGCATAAACAACCAGAACACAAGATCAGAACAAGGCCTTGAGGAGAGGAAATAAAAGGGCTCCTCAATGTCTTGCATTACTTCTCTGATACCAATCCATTTGTTCAGGGAAGATGCAATCTCTGCTTACTTGCTAAATTTGCAAAAATCATTGCAGTCCTCAGAAGATTATCATATAGGTCAGACATATTGATTCTTCCTGTGGTGTTTTAGTTAAGCACGTTGTTTCTTATCCATCTCATACATGATTTTGAAAAGGGATCTTGATAAATTGGTATTTTCAGGAAATGCTAAATTTCGAAGTCAGCTGTTACCATCTGTCACATTTTCCTCATTTCATTTAATAGTATGCACCTCGTTGTCTCAAGGACAGGCCCTAGATAACACACATTAAGAAATGAGGTTGTTGTGTGTTCAATGACATGCAGAAAACAGGATTTAGTAAGAATTCCATTACCAAAGATCTTCTCCCTAACGTGAACCCAATCTCCTTACAAATAAACTTCAGGATATTTGTACAGTCAAGAAGAGGAGGATTGACTTCACTTCAGCACTATTTTCATGACAGTTTAAAACCTTTTAAAGGACTTCCCCTCTGCATGAAGCTGATTGCCCAGTCCAGCTCACACCTACATTAATGCAATGGCCAAGGCCGCAGAGCAAACAGGGACAAAAGGGGAGGAAAGGAAAAAGCAGGGTTTGCAGTAGGACTCTGATGAGCATCTTGTGGTAACTGAATGATACCGAAGGCTTGTACATATGGGTATTTGCCATATGTTAAATGATGTCACTAGAATGACAGGGAGACATTTTTAGCTCTCTGAGGCATTTTTAACTCTCTTCTTTCCCTCAGACATCTTCTAACTCCCACCTTCTAACTTTCTGCCTCTTACTTGCCAGAGGTGTGCAACTGCTTTCCCTGGACTACAACAGCAGCTATCAACTACGATCAAACTTCATCAAATTGCTTCAATTTGATGCCACTTTCTTATCCTGCCTTTGCGCAGATCACAGAAAATAAGACGGACTCACAACAGAACACAGTTTGTCCGCTTGCCCTAAAGTAGTGTAATCCCATGGGCATCATGCTTCTTCAACTTGATGTAGACTCTGTTAAGCATCCACTGATGTTTGCATAATTGTGTAGTTCAAGAATCTGACCATTCACAGTCTTTATCAATTAGCATGAGCTAAATTTTCAGCAGGAAGAAACCATTCTAATTCCAGACAATAAACACACTATCCATGGAATTAACAGTTTATGGGTAAAATTAGCATATTTCAATTTATTTTAATAAAGACTACTCTTTCTCCTTACACTTTTCTTCTCCTTACACTTATTTTTCCCCCAGACCGTATAGAAATCAGAGTCTACTTTTTCAAGTCAGATAGGAACCACAAACTCCAATCAGAACTTTGGCATCCATTTAGGAAATTATTGTCTTTATAACAGGGAATAAATTGTTTTCCTTTCTTGGTGGCACATGATTTTTTTCTGAAATTGGAAAGAAGGTTACTGGAATTTGTTCAGCCTTTGTTCAGCCTACAGCCTATTTGTTAAACCTTTGTCCTTTGATTAGCTTGATTGAGTTGATTAAGGGCTTTATGTTTTGCCTCTTCAGTTTTACTGTCCTTGTGAATGCTGACATGGAGGAATAAAGAACAGAGAACTTGAAAGCAATTCCCGCACCCAAATTCAAACTTCTACCAACACCATAGGGCAGAAAAAGTATGACAGTGAGACTGAGTATTTCTGAATCTTTTCAGGCTTTCTTTCAGTGCTCCCTAGAAATATGGATATAAATGGAGGAATCTGGATTTCTCTCGCTTTGTTCATTCAATATTCAGTTCCTTATGAAGAAAGAGATTATAGAAGAAAGATGTGATGTGTCAAAGCACAGCAAAATTGCACTGAACTCAGCGATGAATGTGCACAAACCATGCACCTCCTTTTCCCATTGTAGCATTTATATATTATTTATGTCTGTACTGAGAAAATGAGAAAGATATTAATACAGTCTTTTTTAATGTCACTTAGCAGTATTTCAGCATTATTTTCCTGCTGCAGGCCACTAATAGCAAGATTTTCTCATATTCTCATTCAGTAGAAATCAATAAATAGATGACCTTCTGATCCTATTGTAACATTATGCTGTCTTGTGATCAAATATAAAGATAAAAATTCAAATGTGAAGTAGCCTTGGACTTTTACAGGGAGAAATAGTAACAGAAACCATACTTCTGTGCCTGTCCTCACATTTTAGTTTTATGGGCATGGCAAGAATCTAAGGAAGAAAGGACATCTCCCTTTTAATTTATTTCACTACAAATATAATTTTCTGTTTTGTTGTGTCCTGACTATGCAGTCCTCTATAAACAAATTCTAAACAATTTGCTTAGGAAACAATAGTGTACCAGGCCAAATATGATGTTGTGAAGAAATATTTCCCTTTTTTCCAGATGTGATTATGATCAAGCCACAAGGTTTTCTAAGTGTGCTATACTAAAATGGCCAACAAGTTGCAAGATCTGAACAAACCATGAAATTTGGAAAACATAAATGTAAACATTGAAATTAGAAAATAACATGTAAGAAATTTTCAGCTGCATCTGTTGCCTCTATTTGGACAGTAGCAGTAATTTTGCATTGCCTTGCAGAACCCCCAATCCTATATCAATTCAGTCAGCATTAAAGAATTACAGGTTCATTCCTTCTACATGTTCCTGGTAGAATTAAGAAGATCTATGTCTCTTTTTACTCTTTCAAGGCCAAATGGAGTAGCTAGGTAGTTTGAATAAGAATTTCCTATACCGCAAAATGAATAATTCATTCTTTGATTTCTGACTAAACTTCAAAAAAACCCAAAACAATGAACCAAACAAAAAACAATTGTTTTTATCATGTCAAACAATTTTTCCCTGCTTGAGAAAATAATGGTGTATAGCTGGGGGCTGAATCAAGGTAGTTCATTACACTGAAAACAATTATATTTTTTTTTTCTGTTTAAATGTTTCCGAGATCATTCGTTATTACTATAAAATAAAGATATAAACTTTAAATGAGTATCATGGTTTAACCCCAGGAGCAACTAAGTACCATGTTCACTAACTACCCCCACTCCCCCCGGAGGGTCTGGAAGAATTGGAATTGACCAGTTTGGATCAACTGTGGTGGCTCTGTTCCATCACAGCTTTTTGAGTAGCTTCTCAGTGGCAGATCATGAGACACTGAAAAGTCCTTGATTTAGACTAAGCATTATTTAGTGACAAAGAGAGCATGTTAGTATGTTATCAACATTATTCTTATACTAAATCCAAAACACAGCGCTGTACCACCTATTAAGAAGAAAATGAACTCTATCCCATCTGAAACCAGGACAATCAGAGGTTTAAGACTAAAAAAAGTGAAACATTTTGAGTTTCGAAGCAACGTCTTTAAATAGTTTAAGATGACACTAAATTCAACATGGACATGTGTTCAAATGAGCTTTAAAGGAAAGTGTTTAAATCCTGAATTTACTATTTTACTAACTATTGTTCACAATCCTTTATGAAACCTTCTGAGGATTGTAAAGCTTTTGATGGATATATTTAGGTGTGAATCACCTAACTATAGGATGGAGTATTAGCTGACCACAACCTGCATATAGAGCAGAGTGCATGAGAATCTGAAGGGAGCACCTTAGATTTTGAAAAAGGCAATACTGAAAAGTTCTTCATCAAGCAATAGTTTTTTTCAGTTGAAGAGTGAGATTAAATCCAGCAAGGAATTTTAACACATAATTAGAATTCAAAATTAAAGTGTCTATAAATTATGTAGGTTTGATTTTAATTTTGGTTACTTCTTTGAAGATCTTCCTTACAAACCTAGTCCAGTAATCACACTGATACCTCTCATGGAAACCTTTTTCTTGGCCAATGATTTTTTCCTATCCTCTCTAGACGTTCTTTTCACTAGAAGAGTTAACAAGTAAATTTTACCAGTAGCTCCTTTGTCTCTCCTCCTATTTTATTAAGCAAATTTCTCACTGCCCCAGCCTATTCTAGCTTCTAACTTTGGCTGTCCTACTATTGACCCAACTCCCTAATGCATTTCTTAGTTGATCTATTTCCCTTAAAGAGCTCCTCCATATATTGAAATTTTACATCTGATGCCACTACCCATTTGTCAGGCTAATATATAGACAATTTGGACTTGTCTTATCAGAGATTAGCCATCTTATTTTAAATAAAAGAGCCAGATATAAGAAAGTGTATAATGTCACAGAAATGCCTTAAAGAGCAGGACTATAATTAAAGTAAGCGTAAAGAAGGCTGGATTTAAAAAAAAAACAAACAACAAAAAACAAAACGAAAAAACAGTGTTAAAGCTAATGATATATTAAATGGGGAATACAGCATTTAGCTCTCTAAAAGAAACACATAGAATCATAGAATTGTAGAATGTTTTGGGTTAAAGATCATATAGTTCCAATTCCCCACACGTATAGAGCAACTACATTTATTTTTGATGTTTCAACTGTAATGTTTTCTGAATATACCATGAATCATAACTGTGCAGGTCAGCTCTTTGTGATGAGATCTCTTTCTTTTCTCTTTCCATTTGAATTGTTAAGTAATGTGTTTTGTGCTATTTTTAACTCCTTTGTAATTTTTTTATTGTTACTGAAAATATAAGTGCATTCAACATCTCTGAGAATCTCTTCCTGGTAGGCATTGTCACGTATGACATAGTCCATTATACTTCATAAAGCTGATATAAAACTCCCTAGGGTCTGTTTAGATGATGTAATTGAATTAATCACTTATAGCAAGATGTTCATGAGAGGAATATAAAGCAACAAATGTCAAACCTTTGCCAGGACAGAGTAAGACATTACTGGTAAAGAGAGTGTTTGCATTATACAGAATAACAAATTTTGAAACAATATTCATATTTAATATCAATTTTTTCTATTGATCTCATGAAATTGAATATATATTGTGGTGGTTGCATACAGATACAATTTCAAAGGTTACTAATGATAATATCAACTGTAAAAACATATGAGTTAACAGGTAATTTTCAAAGATTCATATGTGTTTCCTTGATCATCCTCTTTTCTCCCTCAGTTCTTGTAATCCACAAGGTGAATAGGAATTGGAACATCCACCATAATAATTTCATCAAATGTCTTAAGATGACACTGCATACCCAAAGCTGTCTTTCAAAATGGCTAAGCATCTCAGCTAAACCCTTACCACACAAATCTACAAAGTGAGCCTTACAAAATAAGTAGAGGGAGAATAGCTAATTTCAGTTTCCATTACAATACTGTGTTGTGTACATTGACAGAGAACTGTGTATTCAAGTAGTTGAAATAAATGTGTAGCCAACTACTTCCAGAGATATTTTTTGTTATTTTACTAAGAAAGTGTCATAGTCTTTAGTACATTTCAGAGCAAAGGATTGATTGAATCATTTTGCACGATAATTTGCATCAGTTCTCTGGATTTTAAACTTTTTATGAATGTAGCCAATTTTATGGAAGAATTCCCTCAGGAGGCCCCTGATGGCACTTAATTTGCCCTTCTTCAATGTCAAATATGCTATTAGCAAACTTTCATAGGGGAAGATGAGAAATACTCAATATGCTGTGAAATATTTGATATTTGAATACCATGAATGTGCTATTTTTAAGAGGCAAATTCTACTCTCAGCATTCTTTCTTCATTTTTACTTCCTCTATAATTGTAGAGAGCATTTCTGAGCAAAGACAATAGTTCTTACTTTAATACTCAGTGCTTACTATGTAAGGACAGTAGACAAAAATAATAGATTGTATATTGATTGAACAAAAATATTCAAATAATTTCTTAGAAGTTGCACAGTGTGGTCTTTAGTTCTTGTTATAAATTATTCTATACCAAATAAAATTGTATGTGCATTAATGTTAACCCCCTTTCATAAATGCTATTAAAAATATGACAAATTATTGAAGTTTTCTACACACTATTAAAATACTGAAACCTAAAACTACCGAACTTCATTCTGGTCAGATCCCATCTATCCTAAATCAATCACCACAGTATGTGTACCACCTTCTTTCTCCCCTACCTGTGTATCTGTCTCACTTTTTTTTTTTTTTCCCGATAAAATAAGTTCAAGGAGAGATTTTTCCTTATCCCTACTTTTTCTATCATTCTACAGGTTCATGAGATTCTGTTCCGGTATATTTGAAAACTGTTTATCTTAAAAGAACCTTTTTGTTTTGAGTAACTGGGCTATTAAAACCTTGCTTACTAGTTCTGCAGACCTAACATATTTCATTTAAAGCTATCTCAGTGGATTGGTGGCTGGGTATGATACCATGGTGTGAATTTGATTTTTCACATCATAGCTTAAGCCTATGCAATGCACGTGGTAGAATGTATGACTAAAAGTCACAGGAACTGACTGCAGAGGACGAAGAGGCAAGCAAAATACCCTTCATCCATCTCCATTTCATCTCGTCTTTGGAAGCGTGATTCTTTAAGATGACTATTTTTCTCAGCTTCAACTTTCTCAGGAAGTATGCATTGAACTCCTGCCCCAATATTACGTAAATTGGTTTTTGTTCTTATGCAGCTCTTCATGACAGCAGAATACTCTCCCTGGATCAGAATGATGAATTCTATTCTCAGGTAACATAACCAATCCTTTGGCAGTCCAGCCTTTTGATGACTTCTATCAAAGTCATGTATTCCCATCACAATAGTGAAATATCTTTCCTGGTAGTGGCAAGTTATGTTCTTGCACTTTCACAAGTAACCTTTGAGTAATGTGTTTCTTCACTTTTTGAATGCAGAGTTTGAGGAAGCTCTAAAGATCTGGTTTTCAGAGAGCAGATACTCAGTGTTTCATTCTAAACTGTTTCACATCAAGTACCTCAAACCAACAGTAGCTTTTGAAAACATAGACTGAAGTCTCAGAAAATCACATCAGAAAATGCAGAGATAGCTAATTATTATCTCCCTGGAAAGAATCCACTGCAAAGCAAATCTCTACCACTCTGCAATAATGAGCACAAAAAGTTGGATGATCAGCTGTGACAGCCCCACACTGCTAAGAATCTTCTATCAAGAAGATATGCTAGTTGAATTCTTGTGTTTTCCATATACCAATTTAAGGAATACCACTTTGCTTGTAGTCTCTGAACAGCTGTAGCTGAATGCAAAGAAGATTTTAACAATCCTATGCAGCAGTCTTCTGCTGAGTTTAATTGCACTGATTATGGCCATTTTCAAGTACCAGTACTTACATAGTACAGACTGATGCATGTAGAAAACAGCAGGGCAACTCACAAAATAAGCTTGTTGATGACTTTGGTAAGTCTAGTTGTCTCTTCTATCATGCTTTAGAGTGTCATTAAAGGAACAAATTCCTGCAGCAGTGTGATTGTTTCTGATTAGAAAGAGCTGTACTGATTGAAGTTCAAAGCACTAGATAGATAGATGATACATAGATAGATAGATAGATAGATAGATAGATAGATAGATAGATAGATAGATAGATAGATAGATAGAAAGAATCACAACAAATTAAAAAATATTCCAGTCCTGGTCCTTGGAATTCCCTCTCCTCTTCAGATCAACTATTTCTTCATTAATTTTGTGAAAGATGAGAAATAATTGTCAAATGGAAAAATATACATATAAATTATCTAAAAACAAAAACATACAAATAACATAAAAAACATAATAAAACATACAAAAAATAAAAACAATGCATATATGTATTTATAGGCCCATTACCAGTGAAGAGATTCAACAGTAAATGATTCTGCCAGGAACTTTAAAATTTAAACTATAAAGAGACATATTCAGATCAGTCTTCTGATAGACTGGAGAAGAAATACATGTTTATCAATGCTGGCTGTAATTATCCAGAAAAAGAAAGTGATAACCTTTATCATGTCAAGCTGCTTAAACTTAAAATATACAGTTTCTGAGGTGCTGTCAAGTACAGTTAACTAATAAGAGCTCTGCTGGAATGCAGTGACAGTGTGCTGACGAGCTCCAAGTCTGTGCAAGATCAAGGCGACTCAGAACCTTGTACCAATTATCTGTCAGATATATAACAGTCTTCTACAACTGTCATGTTTGCAGAAAGAGAAGTGAGAATGAGGAGAGATACCTTAATGAGACATATGGTATCGTGGTCTTTGGTGCTCTGAATCAGGAATGTATCATAGATACTGCTGAAGACAGAGAATCACTCCTACCTTCATCCTTCATAAGGTGCTGTATATTTCATTGGCTGAATAGGTTCTCTCTAGGTGTGCTAGCTCAGACTAGTTATAGACCTGACAGAAAACAGAGTGATGTTACTTGGTACAGAAGAATGTATCACCAAACTGAATATGAATGCAGACTGGCATGACATGAATCATTCTTTACACAACAAATAAATAGCAAGAGCAAAAAATGAACCCAGCGTGTTTCCTAGCAGTCATCTGGCAGCATGATAGGAGACAGTAGTAAATATTTACAGTTATAGTCTTTGGCACCAAAATCACAGTAGGTATTACTAAAAACACTCAATTTTTCAGGTCAGCCAGTTGCAGTTATTAATCTGGAAATATTGACAAAAATGATAAGAGAAAAAAGTATCACTGAAAAAGTTGAAAGTTTGGTATTATCTAATATTCTGAAGTTTTTAATCTTGGTTTGACTTTTTTATTAATCTAGTTTTTCAGAAACAGTTGAATTTTTTTAGGGTTGAAATATTCAACTTCCAGGTTTTTCAAATTAGATATAAAAGTTGAGTTTAAAAGTTATTTAAGCATCAAGAAACTATTTTGAAAATAAATAGTGTGACTAATGCTACAACTAATGTTTTGTATTGCCAAAGTTCTGGACTAAACACACATAAATCCTCAAAACTATCTGTGTAGAGAAGTGGATAGACTGAGATTTTGAATAGCTTATTTAACACATTAAAATTGAAATAAAGAGGAGGTGAAATAGTTCAGGATATTACTTCTGTCCCTCAACTCCCAAAATTAAACTAACTAGAAAATATAATGCTTTCTAATTCCAAGCAGAAGTTCAAGGAGGCAAATGATCTCCTTTCCTTTACCTGAATTAATACCCCTCCTCTTCTCCACACTTTCTTAATTGCAGTCAACTGTTGACATTTAAAACTAGCACAAGACAATCCCAGTCATGAAAAAAAGCTGAATAAAAATTATCCCCCAAATCAAAACACAATTCTTTAAGAAATTTACAGCCCAAGAATGTTCCTTGTATTCTTTTCCCCATTGTTACTTATTCTATCTTATTTTCTAGAAAAGACTCATAATTAGGAGAGAAATTATTAATTGATTGAAATATAAAAGTATGCATTAGAAATGTAGGGGGGAAAAACATTTTCCCTTTCAGAGCCCACTAGCAAAAAAATTATACTGTAGTTTGGTAATAGCAATATAAACATAAATTTAATATTCTAATGTCTTGAACAACCTGAACTATGAACAAATAATTTTTCACTATTCTATTCTTAGAATTATCCTAAATGATTCTACAATTTATTCTAAAATACTTGAAATACTATGAGAAGTTCTTTTTCACTGGCCAGGTGCAATAACTTGGGAAGATTAAGAATTTTGAATGAGTTCAACCTAGCAGAGAAAATTGCCTTAATGGTAGTTTACAATATTAATAAAACTGTTGAAAAGTCAGTGCAAAATTCTACTTTGTTTCATTTTTGTTCAAATCCATTCTTGGAAAGTTTCTTAAACTGTCTTGTTTCCTTGTCTCTTTTTTAAGCCTGGATATTGATCAGAATTATATTCACTGAGGAGGAAGAAGATAGGAAGGAAGTTGAACACACCACTATCTTGTGTTAAAACTACTAGTTTAAAAACAAGCACAGTGTAATTCTTCTTGGCAATAGCACAGCAAAAATAAACCAGCCTGCTAGGGAAAACCCATCCTTGGACTTTTTTCTCACATCCGGAAGTACAAAAGAGCAAGCACCTGAAAGCATAACACTAAAGTTCTGTCTTAACTCTGTGGGAGAATTTGATGCAGACACTAGTGAGTTGAGTAGTGAATCTAAAAAGTACAAAAGCTTGAGTTGTTTGGCTTTTACATTTTTTATGATAGGTGAAAAGTAATGGGACAGAGATCCTGAGTAGCCAAAAATCAGCTGACTAACAAAATCAGCTCGTTAACTAAATTGAATTTATAAATCAGACTATGTCTAGATGTTAGATTCTCTACTTTCATGCTTTTTCCTCTTCAGTATAAGTTGCAAGACTGGGATCTCAGAATTGATCTGGTCACTGTAATAATTTTCTCCAGAAAAAAGCCTCAAAACAATACCCTCAAAACCAACCCCCCAAAAGACCCCAATGGAGAGAAACAAATTTAAAATGAGTGTTACTGTGATACACAGAACTTGTAGGCCAGAAAGTTGCACTCTTGCCTTTAGAAATAAGTAGCATTGATGGGTTAAGCTGACTGCACATTCCTCAGGTTACTGATAGTACCTGTGCTGGTGTCTGTGAGGTTGCCTTTAGAACCCTGCTGCAACAACAAAGACAATCCACAAAAAATCACCAGAGACATGGTTCTTCCTGCATTTTTCTGGAGTGATGGTAATCAACATTTATAAATCAACTACAGAATTGAATGTGAAACCTTCCAGAAAGGTAGGCTGTACTGGTGTAAAAGATTTGATTTTTTAGTATATTTTAGATTGTCCAGTTTTTAATTCTTCTCATAGTATAGCCCTGATTCCATTTCATGTCATAGATTGTCTTTACTAAGGAATTGAGCTTTGGACATGACTCATCTCAACTATAGAGTATTAGAGGTATCCTAAAGTTAGATGATTAGAATTATAAAGTTTGTTGTCAATGATTGCATGTTTATTCTTCCTTGATACTCTCCTGTAATACATAGATGTCACTCCCTTGAGAGGTATCTCCATTTAAGCATTTTCCCATTTTTTATGGTAGAACTGGAACCAGGCCCAAGAAAACTAATAAACACACTCAGAGGTGTAAGTTTTTGACCTAGGATGTAATTTTTAACAAGGAATAAAGTTTGTGATATTGACATGACTAATATTGGTATTTGTCAGTAAGGGTTGGATATCTGAAGAGGACTTAAGCATGACCATGCCTAACTTAGAAATGCTGTTTCCAAAGGCAGAATATAAACTCCAGTCCATGAGGAGAGACAAGTCAATGAGAAGAATTCAGGTAAATGCTTGCCTGATCTATGTCAGTGGGTGGCTGATAACTCCTGAGAAATGTTGAATTGAGGAGACATATATATATCTTGGCTGAAATGAAATTTGGTGCCTACCTTTGTCACAAAAGACAGGAGGAAGAAATGGTTGTGGTAGTCTTAAAATTTTGTGTATACAAACAAGTTATCTCTATAACTTGTTTAAGGGGATGGAGATCAATTATCTGTAGGTCTCTAGTTTGAGTAGTCAATTCCAAAACAAATGCAAACTGAAGTCTCCTATATCCTAGGCTGTAGTAGAATATAAGAATCGGTTGCTTTCACAGACTTTTCTTCTTGTCTATGTGTGTAAACAGGTATGCTCAGAGTACACTTGTTAGTTCAGATACTAGAAGTGATTTTGACAGGATTAATGTATGTGTTGGGTGCTGAATTTTTCAGATTTAGGAAGAAGCATCACACAGTTGAGAAGAGGGATCTAGTGAAAATGTAGATAATAGTGAAATCAGAAGCTTTTAGTGTTAAATATATTAATGATGGTCATTTCCAGGGTCTACACATTGCATGTACAAGCCTATAATGCAGTTGGAGACCTAAATATTTCATAGACCCATAGAATAGCTTGGGTTGGAAGGCACCTCCAAAGGTCACATAGTCCAACTCCCCTCCAATGAGGGACGTCCTCAGCTAGGTCAGGTTGTCCAGAGCCTCGTTCAATATGACCTTGAATGTTTCCAGGGATGGGAAAATTAACCACTTCTCTGGGCAACCACTTGTTGTTTTGCCACCTTAATTGTAAAAATCTTCTTCCCTAAATCTAATCTGAATTGACGCTCTTTCAGTTTAAAACCATTACCCCTTGTCTTATTAAAACAGGCCCAGATAAAAAGTTTATCCCCATCTTTCTTATAAGCCTCCTTTAGGTACTGAAAGTCCACAGAGCCTTCTCTTCTCCAGGTTGAGCAATCCCAATTCTCTCTTTGTTCTTCCTCACAAGAGAGGTGCTCCAGTCCTTTAATCATCTTCATGGCCCTCCTCTGGACCCACTCCAACATGTCCTCCTTGTGCTCTCTTAGGAGAGTGGGGAAGCATTAGTGGGGAAGAATTACCTCCCTCAATCTGCTGTTCACACTTCTTTTGATGCAGCCCTGGAATGTCACTGAAATTTATATTAATTCTTAATCTATAAGAAAAGCAATGAAGTCTTTGGAAAATATCCAAGTCATAATACATAGAAGACAGACATTCCAGCCATAGAAACTTTTGCAGACAAAAGTTCTAATGAAGATTTTCTTCTGGTAACTTTGTTGTAGCAGTTATTGTTACTTGTTAAATGTTTTAATATCTTTTGCAGACATGAACCTTCTGTGGAATGATGCAGTTAGAAGACAAGCAAACCTACAACTCCATTGTTGTGAAAAAAATGGAAAAATACGTTCTATGTGCTGAGAGAAGTCAGCAAGAAATTATAAGAATTACTCTAAGAGAAAAGAAGATGGTGAAAAGAGATTGATAAAAATCAAATGGGCAAAAATAATTCCTCAGCCACTTACATGTAAATGAAAACTTAGTGACAATGTATTTAAAAGACATTTGTGTATCTGACATCTTAATTTTAATTAATATAAAACATTTATTTTATATATATATAAATATTAAATACATATAAATATATATAATTTTAGATAGATAGATAGATAACTTTGATTTTTTTTTTTTTCTGTAGTCTTACCTCAAGTAAATAAAAGTAAAACTAGAATTATAGGTGTCAGGTGGTATTGTTGATACACATGAAGCCCAGAATGGGCTTTTTCACACTAAAACTTTATTTAGCTCAGTATCAAAACTCTCTCTCAATGGTCTACAGAGGAGGTCTAGGAAAAAATACAAGCACAGGTATGCAGTAATAGCTCCCCAGACTGTATGTGTAGTCTCAAACAAATTGCAGTTCTGGGACTTTCTGACTCAGTGGGGATCTCTTCATAGTTAATAGCCCACCACAGATCTTTTTCCATGATTTAAGTAAGGCACTTCTTTAGCCTCTGTGGATTTTTAACATGCACTCTTTGTCAAGGAGCTCCACAGCATAATTACATGAGGAATAGTTTCCTTCTCTTTCTATTGAACCAGCACCTTAAGCTTTTTTTCCCACCAGTTAGTTCTTGTATTTCATAAGACTGTGAGCATTCTTGTACTTAGTAAGATTGTGAACAATCATCAATTATTTACATTCTTTATATCACTTGGGATCTAATAGGCAAAGTCCAGCAGGTGCAAATATAGTACTTCACATGACTAGAACCATTTGGGTGCCAGACTATAGAATGATGGGTCTTGATTTCAAATACTTAATAACGACGCAGAAATGAAGAGACAAAGTACGCGTAACAGAAATAAAACTGTTGGAAAAACTGATTGGTCTACCTAGTCTAAATAAATTATCAGTTTTTAAATAATAGTTTTATAAATAATTAGCAACTTCATGTTACAAAGAAACATCACAAGTCATATCCTGCAGAAAGCAAGGAATATTCCCTGTTGCTTTCAGTGTCTTGTTTCATCATGAATTTTCAAATTTATTTCTAATGATAAAAATGTGCTACAGCTATCATGTTGTGTCAAACCAGCATTAGAGGTACCTTTGTTGGTACATTGTGTAGAAAAAAAATTTCATACCAGTATTTGGATTTGTATTTATTAGTAGCTCTAAATGTACATTGTAGCCACAGAATCTTAATTTGTGCTACTATACTTTTTGCAGACTTCTGGTAAAATTCATGACCAGAGTGAAACATGACAGGTATTACAGTATCATGCTGAGCATATATCAAGGGATATTTTTACAGGTTTCAAAATTATAGCAAACGTTTTTATGTTACTTCACTCCTCACAAATAGTAGGAACTAAGGTTCTATTGAATCTTTGAGGATTATTGGAAAGAGATGTGTATTTAAGAACTAACCCAATAATTTTACAAGGGAATAGAATGTATGTTAATGTTACTCTAGTAAACATTTCTGACACTGAACGCATTATGCCTAATAGATCAATATTTTCCAGCTACTTAATTATCTGGGTGACTGCATTTGCCAATTCAAACATAAATAAATGTCTTACTTGATCAAATGGTTTATAGAGGTTAAGAGCATTCTTTAAAAAAATAAAGTGTTGTAGGCTTGAGAACTCACAATACAGCACTGATGACTTGATATTTTTTGTTTAAACTGATTTAAGTTTTTAAGAATTTCTATTTCAGAAGTAACATTAAGGAACAGTTAGCTGCACCATAAGATATTCACTCAAAATGGTGTTATGTCTGGGCTTATTTACAAATTCTCTTGAAGACAATTTAAACACACAGCAAAGATGTAGAAACTGGATAAGATAAAATCCCAGGTTGTCTCTGCAGGTGATGTCATTCTAAAGAAACTGGAATATGATAAATTAAACCAACTAAATAGGGAAAAAAAAAAAAAAGAGCATCAGATCTGGGTTTTCTTCAGTAATGCGAAGAAATTTTAGCAAAACACTTGCTATTGTTTCCAGCTAATTAGAGCAAATTACATATCTCCAGAAATGAAGGAAACTTTCTTTAGAGGTATTTAAAATCTTATTACAGATCAAGATCTTAATTTTATAACTGATTTTACGAGAAAATAATCCCAAATTCAGGGTGTTCCTAAATTTTTTGGTGCTTAAACAGAGAAGAAGGCTACTGAAACTGCCATCACTCTAACGATGTAAAAAGCAAGATCAGCCTGGCATTCAGAGATTTCCATCCTAGTCTAATTAGGTTTATTACAGGAATCCATTTCACATTCATATCTTACAGTAAGCCTACCAAGGCAATATATTGTTAACAGAAACACAGAATGCACAGGTACAATTTGTAAGCTCCTTTCAGAAAATGAAAATCCACAAAATCTCACAGGGAGATGTTATTTTTATGCAAAATGACAAAGACTAGAGAAATTCTCCTGATGCTGACATATTTGCAAAATGGAATGATACTTTGTACTTCAAGCATTCCTTTCTCCTAGATGTGTGCTGAGTTTGTTAAAGTGACATTTCCAGATTAGTGAATCTCTACGCTGTATGTTGCAGAAGAACTGCAAGACCGCTGCTGATACATAACCATCACACCATAGCTCATGTCCCATTAGAAATGCTGACATTTTGATGCACTGTGTGCAAGTTGTTAAATCATGATGTGCAGGAATTATTTTTTTTTCTGTCTACAGTATCTGAGGTTGTGGTCAGACTGCTCTGCCTACTTTTGTGGTCTCTTTTAAAAAGGCAGAGATCGGAAATTGTTCAGAGAAGAGTTACTGGAATGATCTATAGTCTGCTCTGGGAAATGTTAACATTAGGAACAGTCAGCTAATTGATTTATCAGAAAAGGTAGTCACAAATTAAACTATAATAAGAACCAATGCCTAAAAGGCAAACCATTGTACATGGAGGGCAAAAAGCATTGAAAGAGTGTTTCAAAAAGAGAATATTTTTTCTAAAGGCTCCTGACTACAAAAAGACAAGAAAAAAGGTCTCTTGTACTTAAAGCCAGGGTAAAAAGGCCAAGCTGAAAATATTTGCTTACATCTTGCAACAGACCAAACTTCAAACTTCTATGGAGAAAAATGTATCTTAATCTTGTACTGAAATAATCTTCCTAACATACAGAGAAACTGGACCTGGGAGGAAAGCAGAATAGTTTTAAGCCATCCTTGACTCTTTTGCAATTAGAAATCCCAGAGTTCTATATAAGGACTGAAGAGTTTTGCTGGGGTGTTTTGTACCAAATGACACTTCTGAAATCTCTCATTTCCCCTTTCCCTATCCTCCCACCTTCAGAAAAGACTAATAAATGAGACCCTGAAATAGCTTAATTCTGTGACATAGGTTTGGCTATTTTCTTTAGGGCTTTTTTTTTTTTTTTAAACTGGGAATTTCTACAGACACAACTCTTTCCCCATTCTGCAATATAACCAAACAGAGAATTTTGAAATATCGCATGACATGAATACAAACCAATGCTTCTTTCACTCAAAATAGACATGGGTTTGAATTTGTTTTATAGGAATCTAATAGACATTAGTATACTGTCACTTCTGACATTTTTTTCTTACTCGTTTCCCAAAGCCTGGCCAGGGTAGCTTGGTGAATTCAATAAGAATTGTGTTGAATTGTGTTTCTCTTTGTAAAAGTCCCTATATCCAACCTTTTAGAAAAAGGACCTGTATTTTGGGATGTTATATACATAATTGAAAGTTTTGTCTTCCTTTAGTGTCTTCATTCCGTATGGAATGTAGAGCTGATGAATATTATTTGCAATTGGAATTGCAAGCAACTTTTTGGTGTATTTTGGTTTTTGGTTTGTTTTTTTTTTTTTTTTCCTGTATTGTAGGAGAGGTATACAAAAAGGATTCCTTAAAGAGGTGTAACTACAGATATTTCACATTTTGCTTTGCTTCATTTGATCCGATTGACCTGGCCTCAATAGCCACAGCACCACTAAGGATGAGGAAACAAGAACCTGCTTTAAGTAAAAGGATGTTATCAGTCTTTCTAAATGATTTTTTTTCCTACTTTCTACTGTGTTTCATTTTTTCACTATCAGCTGACTCATTGATCTACGATCTGGTTTATCACAAACTGTGATTCTTAACAGTTGCCTGAGATGTTGCTCCCTCTCTCTCTGTATCTGTATGTCTATCTGTGTCCATCTGTTCAAGTATCTAATGGTACTTGGTATTGCTAAGGAGTCTCAGTTTTCCTTGAGGGTAAAATTCAAATGCAACTGCATTGTTTTCTAGTGCCATCATTAGTATTTATAGCACTCAAAGTTATTCTGCCTATTAAAATACAGCAGTAGCTACTGTGTCAAGTAAACAAAGATATTAATAACTTTTGAAAACTATGAATTGAGAGAATGTGGAATGTTCAAACATGCAAGTGCTATTGGGAGAGTAATGCTTTATATATTCTCTCATAGTAAGCCTTAGGCTTGCAACACTGAAATAGAGTGCAGGTGAAAATATAGTTATGATTGACATGGAAGGCTTTGGCTTAGGTCACTGTGCCTCAGACAACGGAAAAGACGGCCATGTTTCTTCATGCATAACAATCCACCTTTTTATTACAGAACTGGAAAGAGACATAGCAAGCTGTCACATTGCTCAGTAAAAGTTATCCAGACATGACTGCTTGTTTCTTTCTGAATGGGATTTTGGACTCACTGCATAATTTTATGTTTGTGCCTTCTTCTGGAGTTTTGAATACTGAATAGCTTTGCTACTATAATTGATTTGTGTATGAATGTTAAACATCTTCAACTAAAATGTATTTACTGTAGGTTAAATAAAAACCAGAGAGCAGGCATTTGGATGGACTCTATTGTTGTGCAACCCAGATTTATGGGTAAATAGCCTGGAAGAAGACCCATGAGGTACTGTGTCTCTGATGCCCATCTAAAAAGGATGCTGTCTGAGCAGTTCATATTCCCTCTGAAAAGTAAAAATCCACCATATGAATGTTGTGCTCCCAGTCCAACCCACTTAATTTAAAATATTCTGTGAGTCAAGGTGGATGAAATTTATTAAAATAGATGTTGAAAACATCCTAATGTATCATCAAAAGTCTAGCCCTTGAACTTTCAAATGCTTGAAAATTCATACAAAGATACTCTCAAACTCCATAGATGGGCATGCATGCCAATTCAGCATCCTGTTCTTGGGCAAACTGACGTTGATACGTACATTTGTACATTTTACAAAATTTAGTTCTGTGCTTTTTTTTTTGTTTGTTTGTTAGGGTTTTTTTTTTTTTTTTTTTTTTTTTGTTTTTTTTAAACTTCAGCTTCCCAGAAGTGAGTGTATGTTCCTTGACAGAAAGTCAGCAAGCTGTCACACAGAGTTCACATTATGAGAGCAATATGGTTTCATTTTGCAGAAATGTTCCTGGGAATTTTAAGGAGCTGCTAAAAGGAGCTTACTTTATTACTATTAACACTAAAGTCTGAACTGAAGCCACATAAATAAGTCCTGGAAATAAAAGAAAACCTAGCAGTTTTGACAACTTTGTGGGAACACACTGTATTGTTTCTCTTTTGATGTGGTAGTTTAGACTCTTACAGAAAATTGTAAATTTTTGGGTAGACTGATTACAGCACTTGAAACTTAGCATATTCAGAAGGAGAAATTTAGATAGTATCATTCATTGATTATAAGAAATGTATGATCATATAGATTAATAGTCTGATATGATCATATAGATGAATAATCTGATATTTTGAATATGTGGAATAAGCCTGTGTGATTATATGTGCTTTATCACCTACACTCATATATAGTGTAAATGCACATATGTGTGGTTGAAATAAATAAATCTTGAAATAAGTGTAGGAGCCTAGTCACAATGCTTTATTGAATGATGCATGTAAGATGAATGAAAAAATGAATAAATAATTGTATTTTCCTTTTATGTGAGTATCTGATATTATTAAAAAGATCTATGATGAATATAAACTAGCTAAGAGGATGAAGCTGACTCCATTTAAATTCTGTGAAGTCAATATCAGACCTATGGGAAGTATATTTAATAATGTTGATACTATTTATTAATATTGTAGCAACAACTCCTAGCACATATTAAAAAAAACCCCAAGTGCATAGGAGAAAGATATCAGCAATAACTAAGGCTCAGTTTTAGGTAAGATGATAATTTCTTCATAATTTTCTATTTTTATAGATAACGTTCAACAAACTTTTTTGTTTTGCATTGTTTAATTAATATTTCTATGCATTTATAGAAGTTAATAGTTTCATCTCTAATAATCAGTTTAAAAATAATGTATTTTCAGGGATTTTTCTTAGAAATGTGTTTGTGATAAATTTATGGAGACCAGGAACTTTGTTTTGAAATTAAGCAGCAAATACTAGTGCAACTTTATGTTTTTGAAATTCACAGAGAACTTGGAGAGCAAGTGATGGTTTGAAGCAACAGAACAGAACTATGCAAAATGAAATGGAACTCTATTGGACATTTTTCTTGGTATGATAGTAGCCTAGTTATATGTTCACGTCTGTAAAAGTTGATACTAAATAGAAGCAGCAGTAACAGAGTCTGTCCATTTAACTACCATTTTGATCTCATTATGCCTGAATCAAAGTTGTTTCCAACACTGAGACTGCAACTTATTTTTTGTTTTAGTAACATATAGTTGGTGTTAAAAGCCAAATATTATGCTGTGTTGTTTTGACCATAAAGAAGGTAATAAGATTAATTGGCTGGAGAGTGTGATCCATAGCTTTTTAGTGAAATAGAGATTTCAGTGAAGGCTGGATTTTCCAACTATCTACAGAATTCAGGAATTTTAGTTTCTATTTAATTTCTTGCCTTGGGATATGTTATAAAATGAATAATATTTAAATAAATAACATTTATTTATGTTATAAATGTTTTATATTTACAAATATTTAATTTATAAAATATATTTTATATATTTACATAATATTTATTTCTATATATATAAATATACATTTTTTAGAAATTATATATATGTATATATATATAAAGTAAAAAGTAATACCTATGTGTAAAAGGAAGCAAATGGCTGATCTTATTTAATAGACAGCGAGTTTGTATTTTGGCCTTTGCACAGACAAACGTATTGCAGTCTACAACTTCCTCACAACAGGAAGAGGAGGGGCAGGCACTGATCTCTTCTCTGTAGTGACTAGTGACAGGACCTGAGGGAATGGCCTAAAGTTGTGCCAAGGTAGGTTTAGTCTGGATATTAGAAAGAGGTTCTTCACCCAGAGGTGGTTGGACACTGGAACAGGCTCTCTAGGGAAGTGGTCACAGCACCAAAGCCTGACAGAGTTCAAGAAACTCTGGAACGATACTCTGAGGCACATGGTGTGACTCTTGGGGATGGTCCTGTGCAGGTGTAAGAGTTGGACTCAATGATCCTTGTGGGCCCCTTCCAGTTTGGCATATTCTCTGATTCTGTGATTTAAGAAAAAATGTAGCAACAGTTCAGTACATTATTTATGCTTGTCTTACAGGAATCCACATTGACCACACTATTCCTGTTTCAGACATGAAGACAGGCTCTCAATTCCTCGTCCCAGCCAGCAGCGCCTGCTGTTCAGCACCGCGGACAGAGCCGCGCATTCCTTCAGGACCGCGCCCTTCTTCCTTGTCTGAGAAAGCAGGACCCGAGTGGTGTGCGACAGTGGCACACCAGAGCCTGTACAACAGTAGACATGTTTTGTTGTTGCTGGCATATCTAACTCTTTGTTTCCAGCAGGTGGAGAGGCTTCAAACGTCAAACAACGTTTTCCCATGCTTGCCAAAGAAATGCATCTACTTCTCTAGGCAAAATATAAAGCCAACAAATAACTTTTCAGCAATTAATTTTGTTTGAGTGATAATGGTTTCT
Organism: Sclerurus mexicanus; assembly: GCA_013396755.1. Taxonomy (NCBI): domain Eukaryota; kingdom Metazoa; phylum Chordata; class Aves; order Passeriformes; family Furnariidae; genus Sclerurus; species Sclerurus mexicanus. The sequence goes on from VWZF01004274.1 coordinate 689,482, forward strand.
GGCTTGGCCAATTTCTGGTGTATAATGATCAGGTGGGTTAAGACCTTGAGGCATTTCCTGAGTCTTTGCATTCAGCCTTGACTGCTTGTTAAAAAATGAAAAATGTAGCTAGACTCAAACCTTCAAGCCAGTGGAACACTGTCCTCAGGCTGAAGCCTAATGTGAAGCTGATAATTTATTTAATCCAATCATATGCTAGTCTTATTAACAGGAAGACAGATTTACTACATTGTTTATTACTCAGGAAGTTGATCACTGGCAGATGTTTTTCTGAACGGGTACTTTATTAGATGAGTAGAAGTGCTGTTTAAGAATGTGTTTCACTACTGGCATAGCTACCAAAATATATTATGCTACAGATCAGTAATCTAGAAATAAACAGTATGAAAACAATTACATATATATATTAGAAATATTCAAATACTTTGTTATTACAAAAACTGGAAATAAACCAAAGAGTGTATGGGAAAAGATATAAATGGATGTTCTCTTTCAAATTTTATAAAACAAGAGAATCTATTAAATTTCTATTTACTACTGTTAAATTCCACACATCTTGCCCACATGGGATATTCTAGAAGACTTTTTTCTAGTCAATATCATATTGATTTGCAGTGATTTCAACTGTTTTGCATGATCAATCCTGGGGATAGGGGCAGAAATGACCTTTAGTGTCAAAGCTACCTAAAGACAGTAACATGTTTTTTATCACCAAAAATGTACCTGTCCTAGATGAAGGCTATCTGGCTATTCTTGATAAGGTGCTTTTCCATGCCAAAATGAATATGATAGCTCTGATGATTATGCATAGCAAAACACCCATAGTTTACTGGGCATGTTTGTGTATATTTAAGCTTCATTAAATATAAATGAACTTGAACAGCCAAATGCAAAAGATCTCTTCTGACAGTGTCACGAAAAAACCCACAAGCATTTGGTAAAACAAATTAACACTAATAATTAAACTGATTTAAATTCCATCTTGCAAAATTGTGAAAGGATTGAGTAGATACAGAATGTTTAGTTATGAACTGTGCCTGAGCAGACTGTTCATCTAATGAGTAAAGCAATGTATCAAGTTCTTATAAAAGTTATATTAAGTAAGAAGTGTTTTTGTCCATAGTTGCAAAACCTTTGGACTTTTAGCTGTGTGACAGCTGCACTGGAAATAATGACTTTGTCATCAGTACAAGGCTGCTGTGGTGCTTCTGATAGTACCTCAGTCACAGTATGGATATTAGCTTAATGAATTAAAATCAGAGAGATCAAAATTCCTTGGTAATGGGAGATGCAGATATCAGAGTCAAGAGCTTAACAGGAGTTTTTCTCCCATGAAAATTTACTGGTGTTAACTGACTATTTTTAAGGTATTATTTGAAAAAGATTGCTCAAATTTTTGGTGTTGGAAATGCAGTGATTTATATTAATGGGTTTTTTATCTACTTCTTGATATATGACTATAATTAAATGATCCCAACCAAGGAAGAACTCAGTTCTGAACTGCAGTACATGGTTTAGATTGCTGACCCCACTGCAAATCCTCAGATGCTTTCAACTGGCTCAAACCCCATGTCGTTGTGATTATATTCAAATAACTTTGCACTTACAGGAAAAAAAATTACAAGGATATCTAATTATTAACGTGATGCATTAGAAGAAATACATGTCTACAAAAATCTTATAAGATCACCTCATTTATAAACCATTTTCAGACTTTGAAAGATTTATTACTTGTATTTGGATAAGGAGGGATGCACTTAGTATTTTGAAACTTTTTACAAATAGCAATACTATTTATATGGCAGTTTAATGGAGTTGCATATTAATACCAGAATATACTGCCTAGAAAAACATACTAACATGACAAAATCAGTAAAGAAGATCCCACGATTCACTGTTCTATCCATAAACCAAAAGGCTGAATTACCTATGTGGATATATACACATATACATATATATATATATATACCTTGCATACATGTAGCATTTAAAAAATACCAACTTGTTTTAAAAATATTTTTAAATTATTGTGGACATAATTAAAAAGCAAAAAAATTAAATATTTTATTCTGAAAAAACACCTAAATAAGGGCACCGCAAAAGCATATTTTTTTTAAAATGCATGAGGCATCTCTAGGCTGCAATTGCTGTGTTGATTTGTAAATCTCATGAAGTAAAAAAAAAATAAATCTTCTTTACCTTCTACAAGTGATATTAATTATTCAAAGCTTATGAAGTCCTTTGGAATGTAACTCATTTGTAAATATCCTTGATAAATATTAAATAGTGTTACTATAAATTTGCAATGACAAATGAAATCTAGTAATGTTATTTTACTGATTTACAAAGTGACAGCAACAAGCTGGATTTGTCCTATTGTGTAAATGCTTTTATGTTACATTGCTGCAGAACTTGTTTGTTTTTTTTTTTATTTTTATTTTTTTTTTTAAATAATCATGCCCAGCCCAGGAAAAAAAAAGTCTCTACAAATGTGGAGCTCTGTAAAAAACCTCCAATGTTAGGGGTTTTTATAATACCTAAGGAAATAAAGATAGAGCTGAGAGACTCTGTGGAATTAATTCCTCTGGTAACAGCTGGAACACAATTACTTTGGAAAAATCCCTTTGAAATTTTTTTCATAGAAAGATTTTTAGATCAACATCAAGAAAACTCAAAAATGAAACCTAATTTGCAGAAATGAGACCCAAGGCTTCTCCCAAACACAAATGTATCAGAGCAGGGCAGACACAGCATTTGAACATATGACTTTTAAATGGAGATAATCATAGGCAAAAGGTTAAAAATTTAACTCTGATTTTAATTTTTCCAGTTGTTGTACCTTGGTTAATAAATTGTATTTTAAGGTATATACTGAAACTGTATACTATTTAATTTTCAACTTTTGTAGTCCAAATATATATAGGTAATAGTCTATTAAAATTATTTTTTAAAAGTCAACCAGAAGTGAAAAACTTTTGAGAACTTTTGTTCTTTTGTTTCTAGAGTAGCCAATATTTTTCAACATATCTCTGTACACATAGGTTCAATATATGCCTCTTTGTTTTTTTCAAACACTAAAGCAATAGGTGATTTTCTGAGTAGCAAAACCATATCAACCAAAGAAGAAAGCTTTTTCCAAGCAGTCTTAACAATGGTACAATTTTCTTCAACTCATAATAAAAATATTTATTTCTTAAATGAATGTAAACAACATAGGGTAAAGGTTTTCCTAACATGCTCTGTTCAGAATATATCTAGCTCACTCCTTTTTTATTAAAAAAAAAATTTATTATTCAATATAAAGTAGGTTTAGGCCCTTCAAAAGGAACAAGCTTTACCGTGAATAAGATAGAAGCATAACTCAGAAATGCAGTGAAATGTACTGCAAATACAAGTTATGCCTTCCATAAATGCATGAGAAATCCTGTTTATAACTGTACCAGGACACATTCTTTACCTTACAAATCTACATGAATCCTACTGTGCCTGAAGAATATATAATGGTAAATGGAGAAAGAATGGATTTTCATAAGAGCAGTGAAATTCACCCTGCTAACTTAAAAGAAAAACACACCAAGGTAAATTAAACAGAACAGGCTTTACTGCAAAAGGAAATATTTTTCATTGGAAATTTCATTGCTCTGATGCTGGGGCCTCATGTTAAAAATTCGCTTTTTGCATCCAGGTCAGCAGAACCCAAAAACTCTCAACACTTCTTGATGGCAGTCAGAACTTCACCAGGGATTGCATTATTGTTCTGAATAAGTTCTGAATGTGTAAACAAAGCACAAGAAATAACATTGTGTTTCAATCAGTTTGATGACAACAAACACTTTTCCTGGGATGTCTAACTTGAGTAAATAATAAAAAATCTAAAAGGTTAATTTTTTCCCTAAATCATTCATATAACACTGATGTAATAATATGTTTTGCTGCTTAGGTCACTGTACAGTTAGTGTATGCTGAGCAGTATTTATATGACTAGGACATCAAAGGAATTATTCTGATGTCAAGGCACAGACGTCTAGCACTTTTTGAGTTGCCTAAAGTTTCTGTAGCTCCGTAAAAGACAGACCTGAACTTCATCTCCCAGCCCCATATGAGTGACTGAACAACTGAGGGTGCTTGTATAGTATGTGCTGTCAATGCATGGGTAGCTGAACTGCATCTTAAAGTTACCAGAATTTATTCACTTAATCCAATTTAGTCATATAAGTTTCATTATAGTAAAAAGGACTATAAAAGAAAAAGAGATTTACCTACAGAGACTAATTTCTTAAATAGAAAATATGAGTTGTCCTTCAGGAACACTCTTTCACCAATAGTTTAAAGGAAAATGACTATTTTGGTCTGTCCCCCAGCTATCTAGGATGGTGACTCTTACAGCAAGATATATTTTGAAATCTTCTATTAGGACCTAGGTAATTTGAATTCACTTCCCAGTCAGAAGAATAAACCTCACTGTTTCTTTAAAAAAACCCCAAATCTCTATCTCTTAATATTCAGCAAATATTAATGTAAAATCGTGCATTGTAGTATGGGCAGAGTAATCAAATCAGCTCTTTCATCCAAAGTCTTAATACAAGATTTCTCTCCTGAAGCATATTTATTAATTCCCAATTATATTTGTTCTTAAAAAAAAAATAGGAAAAAAGACACAAAGAGACACTTTGTTGCAGTTATGAAACTTGGTAATTCTGCTTTTTAGAAATAAATATGTTTCTTAACCTCTTTCTGTGCTTGCCAGGCTGACTTTAAAACTTCCTTATTTCATAATCAAACCAGCAATAGATTTAAACGTTGGTTACAAATTTCCTTAACATTTTTCTTCTCACATCAAGTCTGGTTAATACAGAGTTTATTAACTAATGCAATGCCCATGGGATGCAAGAAAAATATGTTTTGCAAATATTTAGATTTTATAGCGTGCATGCTTTGGAGTTAGTGTACTAAATTTGCTGTTAAGAAAACAGTGGCTTTTACCTGATGATAAAATAATTTATTTTGACACACCACAGTGCCAAATATTCACTAAAAGGGCAAGTAAAACAAGGGAAAACAGTTGATATATGAAATGTTTATTCATGTCCTTCACTTTTCTGACAGATATTTAATGAATATTTTGACAGTTTGGTCTCAATCTTCCTTAGTTGTAACAACTTTTTTTAACAGTGTTCTTCCCTTCTTCATCCTGTTAGAGTTGTCAGCAAACATCCCAAGTATTTCTGGATATTTAGGGTCTATCTGAGATGAAGTAAATATCCTTGATAGCAGCCTGTGCTTTGTCCTGTACTTTGTATTGGTAGCTAGACAGGTGTTGATCACATCAGTGTTCTGGAAACTGCTGAGCAGCACTGGTACACCACCAGCACTGTCAATCCAACACCATCTCCTCACCAGTAGGTTGTGGGTGGGAAAGATCTTGGGAGGTGTGGTGGGTTGAACTTGGCTGAATGCTAGGTGCCCACCCAGGCACTCTATCACTTTTCCCTTCCCAGCTGTAAAGGGGAGAGAAAATAAGATGGAAAATGTCTTGTGGATTGGGATAAGGCAGTTTATTAAGGCAAAAGCAAAGCAAAAGTAAAAGCAAAGCAAAAAATGGCACAGTTTATTCTATACTTCCCATCAGCAGTGATGTCTGGCCACTTTCTGAGAAGCAGGGCTTCCATAACATGCAGTGGTGTATTAGCAGGAAGCAAATGGAAACAATTAATTCCCCCATTCCAGGTCCTTTTCCTTAGCTTTTATATCTGAGCTGATGTCATATGGAATATCCCTTTGGTTAGTTTGGGTCAGCTGACCTACTTCTGTCCCCTCCCATAATCTTGCTCTTGACTGGGGAAGGAATGTTACAGTACTGGTGTTGTGCTTAACAGTGGCCAAAACACTGGTGTGCTATTAACACCTTTCTAGCTGCCAATGTAAAGCACAGCACTGTGAGGCTGCTATGGGGAAATGAACTCCATCTCAGCCAGACTAAATACAGGCAGGGACATAGCTGTGCTTCTGCATGCATGACCTTTGCTGGTAAGTGCTGGATTCCATGGAAAAATGTGATAATTAGGGGAAAAAAAAAGGATGTTTTGTTTCACCTGATGGGAGAAGGAGGTAGAGGAAGGGAAAGGGCAAAAAATTCATTAAATGGAGGTTCTGGATTAGACTATTAGTTTAGAAGTACAACTGCATGAGTCACAACCTCAAGCAAGCTTGGGGTAAGGGGTTACATTCCACAGGAAGGTGGATGTTGGTATGTTAAAAAGCTGAAAGAGTAAATTTAAATTTCATTTACAATTACATATCATCTCACAGACTGTGGTTCATTTAAGTAGTGTGAAAAATCAGAAGATGACATGAAATCAAACTGAGGTCACTCGAGAAAGATTATTTTTGTTACTCTGCTATATAAACAAATATAAGTATATAAGAATGTGCCTAAAAGAAGGAAATTATCCATTTAGGGATTCCAGTCACAAAATACTTAACTACAATGTGTGCAGTTTATGATGTTTCAAGGATGTCTTCACAGAATAATATTCATTTTTTACATGAATGCATACATCTTATTATTGCATTAAGACTCCTGGAATTACTAGTGCCCAGGTACACTTGTTATTTAGAAAAAGGTCTAAATGTTTAAATCCGTGGAATGATAAATTGATTATGAAATTTTAAACAGGTGGAATTCAACAAATTCAACAAATTCATTCAACAAATGGAATTACAAAGATGCCTTGAGAAAAGACAATGCATTTTCAGTCAGATATACTCTGCTTTTATGTCAGTTGAAAAAAACTGTTTCTTTCCAAGTTTTCCTTATAAAAACAAAGCTGAGTAATGTCACCTAAGAAACATTGTAAAACATTCTTTGTCTCCATATTTGTAAGAGACAGAGGGAGAAATGTCTCCCTCCTGGTGGAATCTCCTAGATGTATCATGATTTTGACAGCATCAACTGTACCCTCTTTAAATCTGTCTACTTCTCTTCTTAATAACAAGCATATTCTTATTACCTTTCTGTACAAAGTTTGCTTCTTAGTCTGGAGTAAAACTGCACACAATGTTACCTGACATGCATTTCCTAAATCTTGTGGCATTTCACAGAATTACATGCCAAGTTGGAAGGGATCCACAATGATCATCGAGTCCAGCTCATGACCCTGCACAGGACCATCAAGAGTCACTCCACGTACCTGAGAGCATTGTCCAAATACTTCTTGAGCTCTGTCAGGCTTGGTGCTGTGACCACTGCCCTGGGGAGCCTGTTCCAGTGCCCAACCACCCTCTGGGTGAAAGAACCTCTTTCTAATATCCAACCTAAACCTCCTCTGGCACAACTTTAGGCCATTCCTTCGGGTTGTGTCACTGGTCACCACAGAGAAGAGATCAGTGCCTGCTCCTCCTCTTCCTGTCATGAGGAAGTTGCAGACTGCAATGAGGTTTCCCTTCAGTCTCCTCTTCTCCAAGCTGAACAGACCAAGTACCCTCAGTCACTTCTCATACGGCTTCCCTTCAAGGCCCTTCACTATCTTTGTTGCTTCCTTTGAATGCTCTCTAACAGCTTAATATCTTTCTTATATTGCAGTGTCCAAAACGGCACACAATATTCAAGATCAGGCCATGCCAGTGCAGATCACAGCAGGACAATTCCCTCCCTTGGCTGGCTGGTGATGCTTTCCTTATTATCCCCAAGGACAGGGTTGGCCCTCCTGGCTGCCAGAGCATTGCTGACTCATATTCAACTTGCATCTCCTAGTGGCACTGCTTTCCAGCATGTCATTCCCCAGTCTGTATGAACATCCAGGGTTTCCCCATCCCAAGTGCTGTATCTGGCATTTGGCCTTGTTGCACTTCAATATGGTTGGTGACTGCCCAGTCCTCTAATTTGTCCAGGTCTCTCTGCAGGGCCTCCCTGCCTTCCAGAGAGTCAACAGCTCCTCCCAGTTTTGTGTCATCTGCAAACTTGCTTAGTATCCCTTCCAGTCCAGTGTCCAGGTTAATTATGAAGATGTTGAAGAGCACAGAACCCAAGATGGAGAACCCCACTAGTGACAGGTCACCAGTCTGATGTCACCCCACTCACTGTTACCCTCTGTGCTTGACCCTTGAGCCAATTGCTCACCCACCACGTGTTGTGTTTATCCAGCTGTGTGCTGGACATTTTGTCCAGAAGGATCCTATGAGAGACAGTATTGAAAGCTTTACTGAGATCCAAGAAGATGACATCAATTGGCTTCCCTTGATCAGCTAGGTCAGTTACCTTGTCATAAAAAGAAATCACGTTGGATAAGTGGGACTTTCCTCTCATGAGGCTGCACTGGCTGTGACCAAAGACTGCATTGTCTTTCAGGTGTTTTTCAATATTTCTCAGAATAATCTTCTCTATAACTTCACCAGGCACTGTAGTGAGAATAAGAGGCCTGTAGTTTCTGGGGTCCTCCTTCTTACCCTTTTTGAAAACTGGGACAATGTTTGCCACCTTCCAGTCAGCTGGTACCTTTTTGTCTTTGTAAAAGTTGACACTGAAGGTTCTTCTGGAACCTGATTTGACTGTCTGATTTCAATGATGTGTTGATGCAGCAAAGAGAAAATGCAAGATTTTCGATGGAATAGTGTCAAATAGAAAACCAAGTCTGCTGCAGACTGGTGAAACCCTCCAAACAGCAAGTGAACAGTCTTCCAGAGTGTCCTTTGAAGGGTTACTCTCCCACAGTGCTAAAGGAGTTGCTCCAGATCTGTCCATGAAGGCACTAAAGGCACATAAATTATCTAGAAGTATGGAGAATCTGATTTCAAGCCTTGCCTCAAGACCATATACTAATGTCATGTAGATCCAAACAGTTAGACCTGCTATTGCAGCTTCAATACCAGTCTTACATCTGTATTCTGAATATCAGAAAATATATTTCATTTTTCCAATGGTAAGTTCTTAGCTGTAGCACTGATATTGAGGACAGAATACTTCAATTGAGGGTAACACAGGTGAGATTGGATTGTGTTTTGTGAAATTCATGTTTTTATATAACGGTATTTACATGGTTTGATTTGAAAGGTAAACCCAATTTTACTAGAGCAAATGTTCCTTAAAATTTTACCTGATGTAAAGTAGCACGTCTGCTAAGGAGTTTCAGGGGATAGAGACGTAATCATCTTTCTGGTAATCTCTCTTGTATTCTTAGATCAGTGACTGACTATTGTTCACAAAATGGTACAGGACAAGCTGCAATTTCACTGTGCCTCATTTACCTCATTTGTAAAATCCAGGCAATAATGTTACTCTAGATTTTTTGATTGAGAATGCTATATCAGAGTGAAGTTAAAAAAAAAAAATCCTGACGCATGAGTTTGCACCAGAGTAAAAATACTCAAGTGATAAATATAAGGAATAAAAGTGAAGGTAATTCTCAAATTAATTTTCACCCTTTCTCAGATAACTTTCCATAGAAAATAATAGAAAAAAATATGATTTGCTTCGACTAATATGATGACATTCACTTCCCTTTTTCATATAAATAGTTTGAAAAGGACTATGTTTTTGAGTAATTTTCCAGTGTAAATGAAAGAAAAGGGTCATGGTTCATAGATACATATTAATTTGGTTTACAGAAAACAATTTGCTTTTCCTTAATTAAACTCAACTACTGCAGTCTTTGTTTTAAATTGATAAAAGGATTACAAAATTATCTTTTCAGGTTTGCATAGTATTTAGTGTTTGAATAAAAATGTGTTTTTACCTGGACTCAAGTTCCATTAAAGAATTATGAAGAGAAATGCTCTTCAAAAAAATTAAAGTTATCTTTATGTTTCTTCATTAAATGGTAGCATTCTCTTTCAGTCCTAAATTATAAGGTTTTGTGGTTACCAGAAAACTAAGTTGAAATACACAGGTAGAGCTTGTCACTTAAATTAAAAAGCTCCATTCATTAAAAACACAGTTATTTTTTACAACTAAGTTAAAAACAAACCAAACCAAAACAAAACAAACCCAAAACAAACAACTCTCCCTAAGAACCAGACATTCTGACTTAGAGTTGAGACTGTCTCAGCAATTTCAGTGGAAGAAATGTTAATAAAACCAAAAGAACTGCCCATTTGTAGATCCTCTCTTTTCTTTTTCTAGCACTACATCTTGGATGTATTCTTGAGTACAGTGTAATGATATTCAGTGACTCTGAAAATAAAACCTTGTTATATAACCCAAACATAACACTGAATGTATCTCACATGCATGACATATAAGTAGGAAGCTGAACCAGCAAAACCAATGATTTGAAAGGACCAGGTAATTGCTATCTTAGTCTTTGGAAAGAAGTGGTTAAGGAAATTGCATTTCCAGTAACTAGAAGTCTAGGATAATACATAGTAGGCATAAGAAAAACAATTCTTAAATTTGAGAGTGATTGATTTTATTACTGACCCATTAGTCTCAGCTTCAGTAGAAGGAAAAAAAAAAAGAGAAGATGTGTGAGCAGAAAAAAAATAAATAGTCATTGTGTGATTTCCTTAGTAACACAACTTTTTTTTTGTTTTTCCAATAACAGTAGCTTTAATTTCTCTTTCCTTTCTTAAAAGATTTGATAAATTGTTACTAATGAAATTTTTACCTGCACTGTCAAAGAAAAGAAATTAATAAATGCTGTGTAAAATTACATGGAAGTGAATAAAGGATAAAATTAGAATGAATTGTGTTGCAATGGTGTCAAGGAGTCATGGCGGGCAGTGGCTTCCTGGAGCACAGCGATCAGGAATGGTAGGGACTCCCCCTGGGAGGGGCTGAAATAGGCTCCTAGGCTGTGGATATTGTGGGGGAGCCCCAGAAAGACCAGGCAGACGCAATCAGATTTTGTAAGCTCTGATAAATTAAAAATAACTGCCTGGAGGGTGATTATTAGAATTTCTTCAAGGCAGAGCTTCTCAGTTGGCTTTTTCTTTCAAAACAATGGCTATGATTACAGTATTTAAACATGTCATAGATATAAACATAAAGGACAGCTGACATGGTCTTGGCATAGACTTTCAGTATTTAGGAGCATATGTAAATAGAAAAAAAATATTTTGAATAGGTAGATTCTGGAGCAATTTCCAAATACTACTCCAGTAGAAGTACCAAGAGAAGAAATCCAGATGTCAAGATGCACTAAATACATTTCTGAACTAGGTCAGTTATAATGCAGGTTAGAAACCACATTTGCAGCCTGCAAAGGTTGGAGCGAATGTCAAAGAAATCTGTTTGTGGTATTTTGAGTATATTAGAAACCTAAATTTAGAAAATATTAGTATACAGAGAGATATTAAACAGAAGATTTTAAGTGTCATGGTTTTAGCACCTAACACTGGTGCTAAAATGGGCAGCTTCAGGAGAGTGATTCATAAGCCTGACCTTAGATGTCCTAAGTTTATCTTAGAGTAAGTGAACACTAGAAGTTTTCTGGTGCTGGAGTGATAATATCATGGTGAGGTTTGGAATACCTATGACAGGTAGCTGGAAATATCAGAGAGGAGGATCTGTTTGAAATTCTGTGGCCCAAAGGTATTCAGAGCTGCACTTGGGATGTGTCTCTCTCATCAGTAGCATGGCAGAAAATTTCTTTGGGAAGTAGGAAGAGACACTTGAAACCCTACTCAGCCTGGGAGTTGAACTGGCAGCTTTTCAATACCCTCAGATGTTTTGCCATCTGTTCATCACTGCTGTGTTTTACAGTTAAACTAGATATGATATGAGTCAGTTAGTTTGCATGTTCTTAGGAAATGAAGCTCTTTTGATGACATTTCCAGTGTGTCTTTTTTGCCTAAATGTCTATAGGTAAATTTTGGCTTCTTGATAACTGGGATAGTAAATAAATCTACACTTTTGGTCATACATAATAGCATTGCTCAAATAATTTAAGAAAGTCTTGATGCCTTAGGATTTTTATATATTTGTAGATTATAATATTTTATGTATCTGCAGATTTTTATATAGCTGTATAGTTTCTCACACTTAAGGTAGCAGCTAAGAGTTTCTCACAGTTTGTGCCACAATTCCAAATTTCTGTTTAATGGTCTTTTCAGTGGACAAGATTGCAGCAAGGACATCTTGTTTGGGACACATGCACCTGGACCAGAATAAGAAGATGTATTGTAGTTAAAAAAGATAGAAGACCCAGAACCTTTGAAGGTGCTCCAACAGGGCAGTTTTGAGGGTGGTGTCAAGGGCAAAAGGTTCTTGGGTTGGATGTACCCATTAGAGATGATAATTAATTAGTGTTATAAATTTGTAAGGATCATATACTGGGTGTGCACCTATATAGTCCATGCATGTGAAAGCTTTCATTAAAGAACTGCTCTCTACTTTTTACTTAAATATTCTAAAGAGAGTGACAAAAACAATGGGTTTCTATTAAATGAAAATCCATCTGCAAAAAAATAAAATCCATTTGTAAAAAACAAAGGCATACTTGTACTATTGCATGTTGGTGTTTATTTTTACAAACTGCCCATGGGATCAGCTCATCAACAGTGATATGATTTGCAGTTTTGGTTTAATATTGTAGTTTAATGGGTGTGGTAGCTGCTGATTTCATAGCAATAAAAATTTTCTAGACTATATTGCATCAGCATATGTAGACTTTCATTTAATAATCAAAACAAAAAAGGAGAACTTTATTTTTTCTTCTGCTTGAGAAAATCTTTGAAGCCTTTTCTGAAAGTCATAAACTTATTTTCATAAAGGCTGTTGTCATTGAGTAGAAAAAAAAAATCACATTTATTGCCCAGGTCTTTTGTATGCGCTATTCTTATTCATATATGCTGCACTGTTTTACTGGTGACTTTTACTGTCAACCAGGAAAATAATTTATATGCCACTCACTTACACAACTTTCCTTAGGAAATGTATGTATCTTATCTCTTTAAAGGCCAGAGCAAAGTTCTGAAATAGCTGATAGTCTTGATACAGTAACCTGCTCTGAAGAACCAGCTATGATATGTAAGATTAAAAATATTACCATTGCATCTTTAATAACTTTTTCTCTATTTCTATAGATCAGTCTTATACTCCATCCTTTTATACTATCCACAGTAGTTGGAAAACCATGCAATACTGTGGGAAAACTGGATTCACACCAAAAATCTCTTTTGATTCTCCTGTTACTATAAAAATTTTAAGAAGTATTTCCTCTTTTTCTGGTAGCAGGCTAAGTGACTTAATGAGAACTCAGAAGAAATATGATCTCAGACAAAGAAAGATTGTATATTGACAGTGTCCCAAGATTTTATTTATACCCTATGACTAACTCAGTCCACATTATTTTTCATATTATTGGGAGATACACAGAAAATTTTGAAGGAGAAAACTCAGTGAAGTGAATGGTAAAGCCCCTGAACAATATTACAAATGAAATAGAGTTCAAAAACTGCTGGGAAAATAATGGTCAGAAAAAAGGAGTCTTTTCACATTTTCATTATTGTTAATACCTTCACAGTTTAAAGAGTACTTGCAAGCTTGTGTTATATGTAGTTGCCATAATCATGCCTTAAAGTTGGGACAAGTGGTTAAATAGAGTCTCTCAAAATCTGATAATACAATTCACTGAATAAGTATTTTGATTTCTCTCTGAGTTTTACCAGTGGATAAAAGGATCCTGAGGTCTGTGTTTACAAGTGAGATTGAAATTACTAGCAAAGTTTGTGGAGTTGTTTCAGCTTTTATGAGCCATCCTTGCATGCAAAATCTGTAAATCATGAATGGATGGATGTCACCATTAATAATCCAGAAGACAAAGGAACAAGGTTTTTAATACTATTTATGGGAGATACTGAAGCAGGGAAGTGGTAAGTATGAATTACAACAGAGTATGTTACAGTGAGTTGGGAAATTAGAAATATAGGGAGGGAATCAGGGGAGAATGATAAATGTGGCTGGTTGTAGAGGGAGTTAACTGAAGAAAATTGAATAGAAAATAGAAATATGTTTTAGACACAGTATAGAATCCTTAAATAGTGTAAATTGTCATGCTTACATTGATATTGACTTTCCTTATTATCTTAACTCATGGTGTCCTCTTCCTGCTGAAGTATGATTTACTGATGCAGTTTCTGGTCTTAACATTCATTGACAATGGTTATGATATACTGTGCACTCATATGCTGAACTTATAAAAGCAGAACAAGCCATTTAATAAAAAGAAAACTGTTGATAACAGTTACCTTTGCTGTAATTAAGACAAGGTTTTAAAATATTACTGGAAAGAAAGCTCTGGTGATAATTGTAAAATTTATTGAGAAAACCCCCATTTTATTATATAGCCAAAGACAAAGGTAGCTAGTTTTGGATCTAGCTTTAAAAGCCTACTCTGTCAAGTAGGTTTCTCTTTCTGCACAGATTGGTTTTTCTTATACTAGAAACTGATCATATTCATATACTACTCAAACCAGAATTAGGGGTAGGGGAATTAAATTCTTGAGGTGATTTAAGTGTCTTTTTACTGCATATTTTTGATTCTTTGGGAAAAAAATAACAAAAAGTAACTTACTTGATGGAAGTGTGTGAGTGTCTTTTGAGTAGTACTGTTCTAAATCTGAACCATTTTTAAAAATAAATATACCCAACAAGAATTGCTGGAGGAAAATTATTTCCCACCTTTGCTCCAAGAACCAAAGTCAACATCTGTTTAGAATGTTTTTTACAGTTAATTACAACACAGAAATAAAAGGAAAAGGTCTGTTTAAGTCAAAATTCTGTCTCAGAGAGTACTGATAAGAGATGTAATTTAAGAGAGCACATGGGTCTGGTCTCTCTTTGTGTTTCCTTCTGTTCCAACTCACCCAGCAGTCACAATTCTTGTATATCTTGGATAGTGGGCACATCCCTTCCCAGTCCTTTAGTTTTTCCTATGGACCATTTCTCATTGTTTTCTCATTTGACACTGCTGAGATTCCCTAGACTCTCAGATTTCACTATCCATTGTGGTAATAAGGTGGGGATATTTAATACCCTCTGTGCAGTCTCTGCTACCCGAAACTTAAAGCCTATTTATTTTCTTAATTTTAAAATTATATCACATTAATTTCCTTTATTTTCCCTCACTTTAGTATTGTTGAAAGATGTTAGAAGTAGTAGTGGCCTGCAGCAACTCCTAACCCCCGGAAAGAGGGTTCCTGAAGACCAAGACACTGTGGGTCTTTGTTCATGCCGAGGAATGAAGATGCTGCTTTTCAATTTCCATTTAGTGAGTAGCGAGCTGAACAACTAACCCACAGACACACATACAGAGATACACTGGTATGGCCACAGACTGCCACAGATAACATGCTGCCTCTAACAGCACCTGGTTGGCCTGCAATTTCTTGATAACCCACCAAAATTAGTGTGACTGGAGACGTTTGTTACTTGTCTTTGTCTCCATTAATTTTGTCTGTCAAGTCTCAAGTCTGTGTCTCTGTGTATTTTGTACCTTTTTTTTAATATCCCATCTGACAAGGTCCATGATCAGATAATCTCACTGAAACAAGCGTTCCAACAGTTCACATGCCCTTATCAATAGTTTGACTGAGCAGGTCTGATTCTCACTACTGACTGCCTTATTGTCTGTCAGCCAGATTTGTGTCTTTGTGTGTTCTTGTTTATGTCTTCCTCCTCTTCTTGTTATTCCCCTTTGCTTTGAACAGGCCCTTGATCAGATACCCTTGAAAAGGCACTTTCTCCTTCCACATATCTTTACAAGTATGACAAGTATGACCACTATTTCTTGCTCCAATTATTCATTTTCTTCCTGATTTTGTAAACCTTGAACACATCATGCCATCACTTTATTCTTCTCTCAAATTACCGAAGAACCTTTTGATCTCTGTTTGAAAAGCAGCTGCCCTAATCCTTTATTTTTTTTTACCCTTTTCTCTTTTCTCTCTATCCTTTCTCTAAATCTGATAACTTAGTAGTGGAAAATCTAAAGCTACATCATTTTTGGTCAATCTTTTTGTCTTGTCATGTTCTGTCAGGGATGGGGAGAGAAGGCAGGAGAAACAAGCATACTATAGTTATCAAACCAATATGCTTGTCCATAAGGCTTGACAAGATTTTCATATATCTGTTCTCTTACAGAACTATGAATTACAGATTAATATTGAGCAATGCTTTCAGTTTTATTGCAGTTTAGCCAAACCACATTTCTGCAACCTTTTCCTACTAATTGTCTTCCCAAATTTATACTTCTCTTTTTCTCACTCCTAGGGCTAATGCTGCATCTTTTCTTACTTTCAACACTGGACACCTAGATTTTACTGAGGATGGGAGGTATTCAATGAAAGCAAAAAAGCCATACAATATGTTAACTGTAGACTGAAAAACTCTTAATTTGATGTAGTATTGTTGAACAAGCTAGTGTGAAACACAACTTGCTCAATACCCACTCCAAGTAATCTAACTAGCAAATCATTGATAAGAAAATATTTCACAGAAAAAAGCATTTATAATTGCTAGAAGAATTAAGATTTAGCAGGGAAAATAAGCCAAAAGGAGTTAATTTGATATGGATTCTGGTGGGATAAAAAAATGGAGAAGTATTTCTATTTTCTACTACTGTAAGTGGATGATTTATGGGACAGATTTTTGTAAGAATGAATGCATACAAAACATAAAGTCTGCTAGTAGAGCAAGCAGACCTTTAAGCTGAAAAGTCAGTCGTACTTCTCTAAAGAATCAGAAAAATGAGTTAAAATATGCCATGTTCCAGTTCACAAGGGAAGTGCAAACAAACAGGTGATTTTCTCAATCCTCTAAAAAAATCTGTTTAACTGATACTTGATTTTATAAAAATCTATATGCTATGAATTCCTGGGTTTTGGTCGTAGAAGGTGGACAGGAAAATATAGCAGAGAAAAATAGCTACATGCCATTAGACAAAAGCCTTAACACATATTAAAAATCTCCCCCCCCCTCCCCCAGAAACTACAGAAATTTAGAATAGTTTTCAGAGAAACAAGAACGATCTTCTGATGAAATTGTCTGCATAGAAGAGAAAGACATATTCATTACTGCTAGAAATTCAATCTATCCTGAAATTGTGATTGAAGCAGCCAAAAGATAAAGACATGGTTTTGGAACTGTAACATATAACCATTTTCTGAAATCAAATGTTGTTTATAATTGTAAAGCTAACAGTACCAGTAACCAGTACAACTCAAAGAGCAGCCTTGTTGGGTAAGATGTTTCTATCAGACCTATCACTGAGAAGTTGCCTCCATGTCTTTCAGAAAAACTGGCAGAACATTGCTAAGATATATTCAAAATGTGAATTTGAAAAGGTCCTGTCCATAGACCAGAAACATGGATAAGAATGTGCCTATGTAGATTATATTGAATATGACATTTTTGAAAACATGATCTCAAGGTACAAGATAAAATGGAAGACGTGAGAAAGATGGTTCATTAGGTTCTTATGGAGAAAGCAGCACTCAAATATATCAGCAAGAATGAAAAGAATATTTTTATTCTACCAGATGAAAAAGGTACTACATATGTCACCATGAATGTAAGACAAGTTCTTTATTAAACACATCTCTGAATAACTAGAAGAAAAATCCATTAAAGTAGGATGGACTGTGTTGCAATATGAACCTCTTAGTCTTCTATGACATTTTCTTCTGCATCATGATGTTGTTTTTTTAGTATTTTCAAAATACTTAGGCTGCAGTTCACAAAATTCTACTGCGTTATTGATTTGAACCAGATTTTCTTTCTTCTTTTACCAGGTTGTAACCAGGTAAACCTTTCATGGACAGATAACAGATTGATCTTAAAGGCTATTTTGCCTCCATAGTGACATTATCATTATTAATATATAGTAATATTTTATACAGCTAAGCAGCTTTGGCTTTTCTAGCTTCCCGTCAAGTGAAAAAAAGAATAACCTAATGGCACTGTAAAATTTTGACACAGTCTATTAATTTTAAAATAATGTTTATTAATTAAACATTACAGAATCATTCTGGAGGCAATAAAAATTTTAGGGTGGTTACCAGTTCTTCTATTGGCAAACAAAAGTAAACTAATTTTTGTAACTTTGTTATAAAGATTTTCATCACAGTTTAAGACACATTACAAAGTAATATCACCCTGGAAGTAACAACACCCTGGAAGACAATTATACTTTTTAGCAAGAACATTTTTTTTATTTTCTAGTTAGCATTACCTTGCATTTCACCTTAACTTGTAAGTCAATTTAAGATTGTGTGCTATCATCTCCATTACCTGTAAAGTTCAGGGATATTTTTAAAAATTGCTTCATTTTGATAAATTTTTAATGGTTCAACACAAAACCAGAATTAATGCAAATAGATATTCACAAAACCCAACATGGAACTAACTAAATTTGAAAGAGACATATCAATAAATGATCAAAGGAGAAAAGGATGCAATAAGAAAATTTTCACTGCCTCTGAAATAGATCACTTTATCCACAATTTTGCAGTCACATAATTAAAAGAAGAGTATATTATTGCAATCAAGATGATGAATACTTTTTTTTTTGATCAGTAATTACATGCAGTTGAACAAGAGCAAAAACTGATGTGGCATAACTCAGGTGAAATTGTGTCTGATTGCAAGTTATTTATTTTGTTGGATATGTTTCTATATAAAAATATTTCTTTTAGAAGATTTTTATATAGTAAACCTAATGTCACTATAAATTCTAGGAGTTACACAGCCACAGGGTGGGAAGAAATAGATATAAATTAGTACACCAGAAATTTTGATTAGATACAAAGATATTTTCTTGTAGGGGAACCCACAACTTCTCTAAGCAATGTGTGCCAATGTCTTAATCCCCTCATTGTGAAATATTTCTTCCTAATGTTCAATCTAAACCTACATTTTTCCAGTTTAAAACCATAGTCCCTCATACTATAACTACAGGCCCTGGTAAAAAGTCCCCTTTTAATCATTCTTACGAATGTTCTTTCAGTATTGAAAGGCCACAATAAGGTCTCTCTGAGCCTTCTCTTCTTCAGGCTGAACAACCTCGCCTCTCTCGGCCTGTCTTCATAGTAGAGGTGTTCCATCTCTGACCATTTCTGTGGCTCTCTGGACAAACTCTAGCAGGTCCATGACTTTCTTGTACTGGGTACCCCAGAGCTGGATCCAGTACTTCAGGTAGGGCAGAAGAGAGGGGCAGAATTCCCTTCCTTGACCTGCTGGCCATGCTGCTTTTGATGCAGCCTAGGATACAACTGGGCTGGGAGCACACATTGCTGGCTCATGTCCAGACTCCCATCCATCAGAACCCCCAAATCCCTCTCTGTGTGGTAGCTATCAATCCTTTCATCCCCTGGCCTCTGTTGATACTGAGAGTTGTCCTGACCTAGTTTTTAACAGGAAAGAGACAAGATTATTTTTTCCTGGATAGTGTTGATTTTCATCAATGCATTGCCACCCTTTAGTGGGCAGATCAGAGGTCAATAAAGTTATCATTTGGCAGGTAGATGTCTGTCTATAAATAACTGAACTTATTTATAGTTCAGTTGTGAGATCTGTTATTAAAAATCACTAATATTAAATCTACATTGTCAAATATATTTACATATAGAATGTACAAGTGCATAAAGAGTCTTAAAACACTGCAAGAATAATCTGGGGATATTTCCACATGAAGAATTATGTTAAGTAGGAAGTACTTCTTGGGGGAACTTAAAAGGCAAAAGCAGCACATAACTTCATTTTTATTTGTAAGCACAATAAAGGATCTGAGAGAATGAAAAAATATGTGTTAGTTTTTAATATGAGTTATAGGATGGAACAGCTGGTACTGTGGGAGATAACAGCCACCGCCCTTGACACAACCATTCTGCTGCAGAACACAGCACATGTATTTATTGTCTTCTGAGAAGTCTGTATGTATGTCATGAAGTATTCCCTGTGGAAAAAAAAAAGCTTTAGTTCATATAAAATATATGAAAAGAATATATTCCAATGAAGAAAGTGCACATTAAAAAAATGGAACAAACATCTCCTGCATGCTCCTTAGGCAGGGTATTTCCATAAATTATCTTCAATAAGGTAGTGAGACAACTGCTAAGAAATGACTGAAGGATTATACTAGGTAATACTAACAAGAAGAATTATTAAGTCCTCATGAGATTCTCTCAGTCTGGTAACTTTCATTCAGTCAAAATGGGATTCTGGTATATTCCTGAAATAAGAGCTGTATATAGATATCAGTGACAAAGATAACCTTGACCCTAACAGAAGACTGGAAGTGAAAGACACAATGTATCCTAGGAGTGCAGTGATAGAACCACAGGAAGAAATTGGTCACACAAACCAAAGAAATTAAAGTTGACAATGTTAATTTCTCAGTGGCCAAGAAATGCGATTACATGTAATTTTCTTGTTGTGTTTTAAACCCAGCTGGAAAGCAAGCACCATGCAGCCACTCTCTCAACTCCCCCTTTCCTCACCTTTCACCCTGGTAGAATGACAAGGTTCAAAGTAAAACTTGTAGGTTGAGACAAGAGCAGTTTAATAATTGAAAATAAAGTAAAATGCACTAATGATGGTAAATGATCATAATGACAATAAAAAATCATGCACCATATAATTCTTCACCACCTGCTGACCAATGTCAGACTACCTGAACCCAGGTCACCTGCCCTTCTGGGTAACTCCTCCTGGTTTATATACTGGGCATGATGTTCTCTTGTGTGGAATATCCCCTTGGTCAGTTTGAATCATCTGTCCCAGCTATCATCCCTCCCAGTATTTTTTTGTTTACCTCCTTGCAGACAGAGCATGAGACAAGAAAAAAAAGGTCCTTGATTTAGGGTAAACATGACTTGGCAAAAAACCAAAACATCAGTCTTTATCAACACCACTCTCATTCTCAATCTAAAACACAGCACAGTAACAGGTAGTGAGAAGAAATTAACTGTATCTTACCTGACACTAGGACACTTGTGAAGGAATTAAATCCCCCCATGAAAATAAATCATATTCTATGTTAATGACATATTAGGAACACACAGCTATAAGTATCAGAAAAGCTAGAAAGCTATGAAAGGTTTTCAGTAGCTATCATGAATGTACCATATGCATAGATGGCATTTTACAAAATATTTACCTGTAAAGATTTATCTAGCTTCTGGTATTAATCACCTATGTTAAATTTCTTATTAAATGAGGTTAATCTTACAGCAGGCAAGGGTAGTACAGTGACTTTGATATACTGTGAGAATTCTCAAGAAAGATGCAAAGTGGTTGTGGCTCTTTTGTAATACAAAAGAAGTCAAAAACCGTCCTCTCTAATGCTAGTAAGGGATTTAAGGCAAAGGTTTGGAGTTCAGGGATTTCAGACTGGTTTCAAATTGCATGACTTTGTAGTCTCCCACACTTTTGTGAAGTCTGATCAGGGGACTATGTTTTGTCACTCTTATTGATTTTCAAAAAGCCCAGGTTTCTTAAGTTACAACTAGCCTTTTGCCAGTTCAGACTGTGACATAAGCAACAGTGTATTTAGGTTAACAAGATCTGAGTTAAGATTAGCAAATTCGCAACCAGGACTCCAGTTACATTTTAAGTCTTGCTTACATAATAACCTACCCTTCTGCTTAGAGAAAAAGTGACATAAACTCAAACATTTTAACAGTAACTTGTCTGTTTCAGAGTCAGCTTTAGGGAAGGAAAAGAAGGGATTAGAAAAGTCCTCATGGCACCTGTTAAGATACAGAATCATGTTTTACATATTTTCCAATTATATATGTAGCATAATTCAGGGCAACAAAGTGGTAAAAAACCCCACAGACACTCTTTCTCCTTCCCCAAACAGATGTTATCAATTACTATATTTATATTTTTAAATTCACATCAATGCACACATATATATAACACTTCAAATAGACAACAAACATAATTAATTCAAGAATCCAAATGTTTAAGTACCCACCATCTTAAATCAAAGCAGATATGATGGGCCAAATGAAATGTTACAGTTCAAATTATATATATATATCTATCTCTATATATATCTATATATATCTTTGCAAATTAAATAAACTTGTTACCGCAAATTGTAAATCAGCATGAGTCCCTTTTGTCGAAGTACTCAAAGTAGCTTCATTATCAATTAATGCTCAGCATTCTTCATATTTCAACAAGGAATCAAAACATCTGGTCTACAAAGACTTTTAAAGTCTTCCCTTTAAAGAAAAAACAATAATATCCCTTTTCAATGAAACACCTGACTGATACATTATTCTTTCCTGCCCCATCCCCTTACCTTCTTTTCACATATGGTCAAAGTTTTATTTACTTTGTAAAAGAAACACTCAAAATTTTAAGAAAATCCATGTATGTTCTTCACATGGGCAAGGGATTTAATGTATTTTCATACTGTCAATAGAAATATAAATCTGGATAGAAAGCTGCGGTTTAATAAAGAGAGTCTGCTATTGTTTTCTTAGCATATTAAAAATACAAGAAAAGATTTTTCCTTGTTGCTTGTACTTCTTGTTTTGAGTAAGGTCATCATGCCATAAATATTACACAAAAAATTGCAGTGAAAATACTATTCTGCTTTTGTTGCTCCTTAATATTGTTTAAATAATTTTTGGTGCCTGGTGCATTTATTGGCATTGAGTGTCATTGTGCTATACTTCCTTTTTCATCTTTTAACAGAACTTACATGATTTAAAGAATGATATGTATTTTGGAAAGTTATGTTTTAGAACTTTCATGATCTTGCAATATGTAACCTCTTGCTACTGCAATGATCCTAATTTAGAGGAGGTTGTTTTTATATACCTATGAAGAAAGTGTAACATTGTAGAAACTCAATTACCTAGAAAACTCATAAGAAAAACTGTCAAAGAAATGTGCTTATAACTCATGAAATCACAGAACATGCCCAGTCAGAAAGGGCCCCACAAGGATCATCAAGTCCAACTCCTGGCCATATACAGAACCATCCCCAAGGGTCCCACCATTTCAGCTACTGAATTCAGAAAAAAAAAAAGCACTGATCATAAGAAAAACTCATGTAGATAGGACCTCTTTTCTAACATTAAAGAAAGGGGCACATGGGAGAATTTGATGCTGGCAAAGAATGAGAATTAGAGCTTGTGCCGCTACTGGCCTTTGGCAAGGGATTCTACAATCTTTTATCTACAAATCAACACTTCCCATTCAATTTCTAGGTGAAAATGTCCCCTTTATTAAATATATAACAGTATCTTAATTATTAATTATATAATTCTGGTGCCATTATAATAGTAATGCATAATTTACTGCTTATATAATAGAACTATAACATAGATGTGTTCTAAGAATGATAGTAAAGAATGAATTTAACTAGCTCTCTGACACTAGACTTACTCTAATAATGCAGGACAACTAAGGTCAGCATCAGGTTTAAAAAAGAGGGTAGGGTAGGAATCTGGTCTCTGGATAATGGCATAATGTTAAGCAAAATGTAGATAATGAGTCGTCTCTCAACTTGTCCACCTACACTACCTGGATCATTCCCTTATTTTCTGTGGTGGTGATTGTACCTCATCTTCAGTGTGCTACATCTGCAACAATTGACACTTGCTGATCAAGTGGTGTGGACTAGAGGGGGGACTTTTCTGTCTTCTCATTGACTTCAGTAGTTTGCTGTTTTCACTCTGTCATCATCCTTTAAACTTCATGGTCACTAAAATATGCTCATAAAAAAAGGTGCTGTTAAAATTTGGTAGATTTTTTTTGCTGCTTTTTGACTTCAAAATCTGCTATTGACTAGTGTGTCCATAATGCAATTATAATATAGGACGAACATCCTACAAAATCACAGAGTCACAGAATAATAGAATATGCAGAGCTGAAAGGGATTCACAAGGATCATTGAATCCAACCCTAAATCTAGATGTCTTTATTATACTTAATCTGATTTCAATAGACAGTAAGGTTTAGCTGTACAATCATGTGTGTGTTTTATTATTTTTCTTATCACTTTGTAACTTGTGAGGTCATCTGACCTCTGTTGTGTCCTAGAGAGAGAATTTTCTGCCATCAGCAGGAAGATTAGATGGGGAGAAAAAACTCACAAGTTTTGCTTAGGACCATCTTTTTAGAAAAAACCAAACCATTTTATAGCAGATTTGCTTTGATCTTTGCTTGTTTGTTTCTATCTCCTTTACCATTTACAATGACAAACTAAGACCACTGCAGTGGGGGCTAGCCTGCTTGCTGTGACACTGTAATCAATTAATCCCCTTAGCCTTCCTTCCCACTTTACTGTTTGTTAATTTGTAAGCCTAATTTAGGTCAAAAAGTACTGAAGGCAAGCTTGTTCAGTAGTCCACTCACTCTCTGAGACCATTTGTGACAAACAAGCCCTTTGCAAAACACCAAAGTCTCCATACATAATAGCTTTATTAAGAGAAAATATTTGACTATGTAGATGAGATTGATTCTGGCTAGCAGAGGTCTTACAGACCATTAAGGTATATGCAGACAAACACTGTGCCAGACAATAAATAGCTGCACAGTATCCCTTTCATAAATATTTGTTCAGAGAAGTGGGACCAAAATTTTTCACAGTTCTATACTGTTTTCAGTCTTTGGTGCATGTGTATAGATATAGACACACACAGGGGTATATTTGATTTGAAGATGCAGTGCCAAGAAATTGAAACATTTCTAGCATAATCTTAGTCAGAGTGATCCAAATATTCCTGTATGCATGGCAGGACTTTATAAAATATTTTTTGTTGTTTCAAACCCATTCTCTGTCTCTGCAAAATGGTTTGAAATGCATTCTTATGTTCTTTATACTGAAGTACAAAAAATGCACTGCTTTGGGCTACACTTGTAGTGAAACTTAAAAGTCTTTCCCTCCTCCACCAAAAAGAATTTCTTCATCATCAAGGTGAAGATGACATATCCTATTATATACTTATATTCAGAAATGTAAAGGTCAAAGGAAGTTGACCAGCCAATTATGACCACCCAATTATGACCACCCAATCTCTCTTTCTAAGACCCCAGCAGTAAGGTAAATAAGAACAGGAAGACTGAGGTTAAATTTTCATGTGGATTTTCATTGAAAGTGGGCACCTGGGACACCAAGATGTGAAGGCCTACCAGAGCATGTAGTCAGGGGAGTCAAACTTGTTTTTCAGGTGGCTCTGGAAATTTGTGTTCCATAATCCTCTACCTAACAAAGAATGAAGACTTGGCAAAATACTACCTTACCTCAACAAAATGGACAAGTATTTTGACAAGAATTTGTTTGCCTTGCTCTGGATATATCCAGCATGTTCCTCCATTTCAATAGTTATCCTTCATGAAAAAGAAAGTGTGCTTGTTTCAAGTTTGAAATTTTAATATGTTTTATTTCCATTTGACAATTTCCTCTGCATTCTCATGGCATTTTTTGCCTTTGTCAGACATTCTTTTCTTTAGTTCCCAAGGACAGACAAAGTCAATAATTCTGAAAAACTCTCTTATTTGGAACTTCTAGTATAATTTTGGTTGGGATGCACAAATAAGGAAACCATAATTATATGGCTTATAATTATATAAATATAATTATATTAATTATAGCCTTATAATAATGACAACTTCAGCTGTCAGAGATTTCACAAATGTATTGATCCACTTAAGCTAACAAAATAATATCAGAGGTAACCAAGCATGATATTTTCCATTCATGTTCTTAGTGAATGCTATGACCTCTGTAGACCCACATTTTTTTGCAATGACATGATCCTTGGAATGGCAGGTTGCTGATACTGCAATTAAAACTTTGCAGAAGAGTGATTGCAATATATGCTAAAATTCTACAAACAAACTTACTTTTTTGAGAAACTATTTTCTGACAGCTTTCTTTCAGATATATATAACATGCTGTCATTCTGTTATGTTCAGTATTAGTTCATCTAGGCCAATATATGTCAAGTCAATGTTAACCTGAAGTGTCAGCTCACTTAATTTTGAAGTTCTAAGGCTACTTCAATCAGTTACAGCAGCATGGTTCAAGGAGATTTGACTGATGCTTTAAAGTACTGAATTGTTCAGGTTTGCATTGACCCTTTATTCCTTTTTGTCTTGAGTGTTTGAAATGTTCTTTATAACTTGTAGGTGCACTCCACTGTGTATATTACTTATGAAAAAGATGCCGATTGTTTAGGTTTTATCAGCTGTCACCTTAACCTGTCTATTTAAGTTTGACCTTATAATATTGTAAAAGTGCTCCTAGACATAATTATCCTTAAAATACGGTCTCATTCCTGATGAACAGAAGTAGACTGGCAAAAAGTGTGGGCTATGACTCAGTCACCTAATATTACAGAGATAATTCACATCAGTTTGTGTTACAGAATATACATAAGCTAGTGTTCAAAGGGAGTTTCTTCTGAATTTTTGACTCATAAATGCATAAGCAACAAACAATCACACAAGCATTGACCTTGACCAAACACAACTTTGTAATGTTCATAAATTAAGACATCTACTGCTATGTCATCCATTGTGCAATAAGTACTCTTCACTTTTCACAATTGCTGAAAATTTTTATTCTCTTTTGATGGCACTTGACCAGTGCTAGAAAACACAGAGCTTTATTCTGGCTTATGTAACAGATCTGGCTTCAGGGAACAGATCCTACTAGAAGGTATAGTAAGGCACATGGAGGAGAGGGAGGTGATTCAAGACAGTTATCATGGTTTCACAAAGGGAAAATACTGTCTGAGCAACCTGATGGCCTTCTATGATGGAGTGACTATATCGGTGGATAAGGGAAGAGCTACAGATGTCATTTATCTACACCACCATAAAGCCTTTGACATAGTTCCCCAAAACATCCTTCTCTCCAAACTGGAAAGTGTTGGATTCTGTGGGTGGACTGTTAGGTGGATTAGGAATTGGTTGGATGGTTACATGCAGAAGATAATGATCAACAAGTCAGATCCCAATGGACATCAGTGTCCCTTGGGTCCATACTGGGATGAGTGTTATTTAATTGCCTCATTAATGATGTAGACAGAGGGATCGAGTGCACCCTCAGCAAATTTACAGATGACACCAAGCTTAGTGATGCTGTTGACAGATCTGGAGGACAGGACACCATCCAGATGGACCTGAACAAGCTTGAGATGTGGGCCTGTGGGAACCTCATGCAAGACCAAGTCTAGCAATACCAAGTACAAGGTGCTGGTCCTGGAGTGGAGCAGCCCCTGGCATCAATACAGTCTGGGGGATGAACATATTGAGAGCAGCCCTGCAGAGAGGGCCTTGGAGGTGGTGGATGAGAGACTGGACATAACTGGCAATGTGCACTTGCAGCCCAGAAAGCCAATTGTATACCGGACTGCAACAAAAGCAACATGTTCAGCAGGTCAAGGGAGGGAATTCTGCCCCTCTGTTCTGCTCCACCTGGAGTACTATATCCAGCTCTGGGGTTCCCAGTACAAGAAAGTCATGGACCTCCTAGAGTTTGTCCAGAGTAGAGCCACAAAAATGGTCAGAGGGATGTGTTCAAATTAAAAGAGAAACTAGCTTTAGATTAGATATTAGGAAAAAATTGAGGTATTGGAACAGGTTGCCCAGAGAAGTTGTGGATGTCCCATCCCTGGTGGTGTTCAAGACCAGGTTGGATGGGGTTTTAAGCAACATGGTCTAGTTGAAGGTTTCGTTGTCCATGGCAAGAGAGTTGGAAATAAGTGATCCATATGTTCCCCTCCCAACTGAAACCATTCTATGATTCTGTGATGATGATTCTATGATTATGTAACAGTTCATGGGTATTCACACTAAATATGTCACAGAACTAAGAAAAGTAGGTCCACATTAAGGACTTGGGAGAAGAGGTTCTTACTACTAAGAGATCTTTGTCTGATTACCAATGGTGAACAGAAGGTCTCTGAGACAAACCATATAACATTGCTAATTGCAATCTCAAGAGTAAAAGCTGTTGTATTTCCTGACCCCACTGTTGTAGCAGTTAGCATGAGTTAGTTGAAATTAGCAAAATTTTGGCTGGAACTGATGAACTTTAACTGAAATTTTGCTGCAACAGATGTAGATGAAAGTACAAACCTGATGCAAACAACAGAGTAGTTTTGCTGTGCTCAAAGAAATATATAGACAAAAAGCACATTCAGCCTGATGGACATCAACATGTTCGAAAGTGACCTAAACAGGAAGACTGGAAGTTCCAACAGTGGTAGCAAAGTATCAGAAGATGACAACACAATTGGAGAAGGTAAGAATCCTTGGCAAGCTATTCTATACCTGAATCTATAACTAAGGACACTTAAGAATACTAAAGGTAATCACAAAAAAACATTGTTGAGGAACTCCATGACACTCCCCATAATCAAGGACCATGCCTCTAACCTGCTGGAAACATGAAGGAATCCAGGAGACCTCACAGCCCTGCGCCATGCACTGCAGCATTGACACCACTTCACTGACTAACATGACCTTCCTAGTAGCTTCATTGTCTCTCCCACAGACTGGGAAGGTCACACAATTAGTTAAACTGCATGTTGGCCATGTAAGTGTTTTGGTATACAAACCCATTTAGCCACACTATCATCTGGTCTTAAAACTGCTTCACAGGAAAAGAGTTCCCTAGCCTTTTGTTAGGAAGAACATAAGTTTTATTAGGAAGACAGTTTTTAGGAGCAATTTAACCATGTTTGCAAACAGAAAACACCTCTTTGTTCTTATGTTGCCATTGTCCTCTAACTTAAATGTTTCTTCTCCCTTAAAAGAGATACTCTCATTTTTTTGCTGAATCTTGATGAGAAAACCATATTCTCTGCTAACACTTTGAAGGGGCCAATTATTTTCCTCTCTTTGTATGACAGTCACTTCATCTCTCTCATGTAAATAGTTCTGGTAATATTTGCTTGATGGCTTCTAGTTTGAATTAATCTCTTTGGACATTAGCAACAAATCTATAGTCCTGTATTCCAATATCCTGAATAATGGTATTAATCTTTTTTTCTCTTTGAAATAGTTGCCCTGATACAGCCTTGGTTTTTTTCATGATTGCATCACATAGGCAGATCTTATGTTCAATGTTGACTTTGAGGTGTATAACACATATCTTTGTTGACCTTTACAGAGACATAGCTTTTATTTTGCACTGTTAAATGTCATGCCATTCCCAGTTTTTAATGTCACCTAGTGCTTGCTGATAGTCTGACCCTTATATGTTTAGACAGTAGTTTCAGACTCTGAGAATTGACAAATTTTATGTCTGCATTTATGTCAGTTACTAATGAAAAAGATCTTAAAGATAAACATCAAGCTATGAAAATATCACTCCAGTTATTTTCCTTTTAAACCATGTTTCATGATCTTGGTCCTACCTTGGAATATGAAAGTAATAAAAATGTGGTCATTGTGGCAAATCATAAAAACTGCAATAACTATGTTTTGATAGAGTTCTTCACGTACTTTTTTTCCTAAGTGACTGGATGTCACTTGACAGTTCTTAGAAAAAATAGATAGAAAAAACAGGGCTGAAATTCATGAACACAGTATTTCAGAAAAGATTTTCTTGTCTGTATGTTAATAATCATTCAAAAAGTAAAATGAAGGAAGACAGACCCACACAATTTTTATAGAACTTTATGAATATACAAAAAAAAAATTGTTTAGAAGATATGAACAAAACTTCAAATCAGTCAGACACAAAATTCAGTATTGTTGCCTATTTTATGTGAGCAGTTTTACATCTCTGTTTTAACTAACTATATATTTTTCATTTATTTTACTTTTATTTAAAATTAAATAGGCTTCAGCATGTGAAGCTATTTTAGATGAACAGACATGAAGTTCTGTTTTCATTTTATAGAGTTTTTTATAGTAATGGGCTCTAGGGAAAAAAAGAAAAAAGAAAGTCATCTAAAATTGAAAGCTGTTATTAAAGTGGATCATCGTATCGTGAAAATAAAATTGTTTTGTGAGTGCAGCGGATTTTTCTCTCTGCAAAATAACAACAGTAATTCTCCATTTGTTTTAAGTGTCAGTACAAGTCCATGGAGACAATGTCATGTCAAACTGATGGAAAATTATTTCAATACAACTGCGCTATGAAACATTACTGTGTCAAGACAATGGTGAAAGGATGTCAGTAAAAAAACCCCATAGAAATCTAATAATATGTCAATCTAATAGTTTCAATGTAGGGATTTGAAGATTATGTTAAATTATCAAGATAATAAAATGCTGTCAGCACAAATGATACTATTATTTAAAAGCAGAAAATTAAATTAACAGCACATATAAGATCAATATAATTAAAGCCGTATTCATCATCTCTGAAACAATCTGCTGTCTATTGGCCAGATCCATGGTTAATTTCAGCTGGCACAGCTCCACTAACTTACACCAGCTGAAGATCAATTCCTATGTTATCATCCTCTATTAGATATCCTCTGAACATTACAGTGCATTTGTGTGAACTAAGTAGATAATTAAAACCAAGTTTCATTAGATGTAGACTAAGCAAAGTATTTGGATCCTGCTGAGGGCTAAGAAAGCATTTGTATTTCAGGTCAAACCCAGTTCCAGCAGTAGTATCACTCATGAGTTGTCCTGATATATTCTACTTGCATTTCCTAAATGGAACTTGGAAAGACATCTACAATTACTGCCTCCCTGTAATTCAAGCCAAATGTTACCTTCATTAACTTTTATAAGTATTTTTATGAAAGGAACAGAACTCTGCTGCACTTGAAAAGTTACAGCTGAAGGAATGAAATCCACAGAACACTATTTTTAAATCTTTGCATTAAACCCCTCACATCTTAATGTTTTTGAATCCAAGAAAGAACTTAATTTTGAGAGATTTGTTTAATACTTTTTTTGGTATTAATTTCTGTGCATGCAGAAAGGGCATAGGCCAATAAGCTGCTGAACATATAGAATTTCTTTTAAAACTGGTGTTCTATTAGTTTATTCTTATTTAGGAGAGTGAATTAAAAACAAGAGCAAGACAAATCACCAACCTTGTATCCATTTGCTAAAAGTAAATTACTATTACAAAATTAATTATACCTCTTACTTAAAAGTAAGAAATTTATTATAACATGCTAAAACTGAAAATTAAAACTTTTCTGAGCCTTCTTGTAAATGAATCAATAGTTTTAAAGGCTAACAATCAATTGTTTGCATAGCAACAAGCCCCAAAATATGGGTAAGGTTTCAAAATTAACATGACTACTGGAAAATAACTGAAATAGATGCAAGACATACAATTGAAGAAATCATACAGAACCAATTGCTCCCACTAGGGTAAACTGTACAACATAAGGAAAGTATAGTTACCACAGGTCAGAGGCTGCTGTAAGAAATCTCTATTTAATATTTTCATCCCTAATTTAAAAATTACATTGTTTAGTCATTAATTCTAGCTAACCCAATTAAGGTAAAGAAAAGAAAGGTAGCATCACTGAAGTCTAATAATTTTAATAGCAGATACTGAAATGTTATTTATAATTTACCTATAATCAAATGTTTTAGCTTGGAACTGCTGTTATAAGCAAACAATCAAATTTTTTCTCAGCAATGTAGTGTCTCAGCACAAAAGAAGCAGCAGGAATTTTAGGAAAAACTATCAATTTTGAAGCACAGCCCATTACTTGAAACCCATTTCTTCTAACTTAATGTGAAGACCGAGGAGGAATCTGGAAAAGCTTTCCGAAGTCTTTTATGTCAGATATTAGTCTCAGGAGTGGGAGAGGAATGGGACATGCATGGTAGCTTAGGTGTTTTCTCTACAGGCATATTATCCCAAATTTGTCTTGTGAGATGCTAGAGTTGGGCAAGGATATCTGAAAGTGCCGTGTTGCGTTAGCACTTGCTATTATGGGAATGGATTGTGGTTTCTTCTTGTTGCTGGCCTCATTCCCTTTAGATTTGAGTTTCCTTGAATTTATTACATCAGTGCATTGCTTTCACATTCAATAATTAACCTCGCTGTTGAAAAGTTTTCAGCATATGTTTGAAATAATTAATGTTAATTGCTGCATGAACTTTGAGTGATCCACCAGGAACCAGTTCATTCCAAAAAGAACATTTTCCTTCTGAGTACACAGTCATTAAAATACATTAATCTACTAATCCTTTTACCTTTGTGCTGTCTCTCATTTCTTCTGCCAGAAAAACAACAAAAAAGAGAATTGTTCCAGAATAGGCATTGATCTTGATTTTACGGGGAAGAATTCAACGAATACATTTTAAAATGTGGGGCTAGAATTTCCCTAAGGGTAATCGTTGAATAACATCAGTATTTGTGGAAAATAGAAAAACCCAGTATTTTTATATTTTTAAATATGCAATTTTGTACTAATAGTTAGCTGTAAAAAATGGGTGCTCGTACTTAATTTACTCCAGTGTAACACTGTGCATTTCAGGATATATCCAAAACTCCCTCATGTAAACAACCGGAAGGGACTGAGAAGCATTGAAATAATGAGCCAAGTGCCTTCAGGCAGAAGCAAACTTGTGTCTTACCTACAACTGTTCTTGTGAAGGGCTGTGTTCCAGTTTCAACCATCAGCTCTCCTGATCTTGGTGGAAGGTCGAGGCTCAGCCTCTGCGAATCTCTCAGTCCGCTCTTGTGCTGGGTAATGCCCTTGGAAGCACAGTGGGGAGAGGCTGGTCATGAAGCATGCTTGGAAGAGAGCACACAGTGCGTGTTCTCTCACAGTGTTGGAGGAGCACCTGGAGTCATCTCTGCATTTTGGTAACTGGGGAGCAACTCTCACCTGGAGTGCAAGGCAATGCTGAGTGCATTACCACTTCTGTAACCAGGGCTCAGGACAGAAAGCTAATGGGAAAATTACATTCTCTCCATCCTTCCAGATACCTATGTGTCAGAATTCTTTCCAAAGTGCAGAGAAGGATTTCCTATTTATTATTTCTTTTTAATGTTTGTCTACAGATTATCTTGCCAAGTAATGTGTGTAAGGTTTTAATAGTCATAAGATTAAAGCTCAGGAAAAAAAAAATGCTAGGTAATTTGTAAGTTTTTTGGGTTTTAGCAGGTCCTTTCTGAAATTTTATCATAAACTCAACAATTAAACGACCAGTGCAGTCACAATGAAAGCTGGGAACAAGTGGCAGCAGTGTTTACTCAGAGCTATTTTCAGACTTTTGGTGTTTCCTTGAATTGTTAAAAGACACAATGTTTCTCCAAATCTGCACTTGGCAATTTACATTCTGCTTGGGTGTTCTAGTGCCGCCTTTATAAGCCTTGGGGTTTCAGGAAGGTAGGGACATGATTTAATGGAGTACTTGGCAGTGCCAGGCTAATGTATGGAATTAGCGATCTTAAAAGTCTTTTCCAATCTAAACAATTCTGGATTCTGTGATTCAATTTGCACAGAAGATTGCTGAGCAATTTCTAAATATACCTACTGGATTTGACCATAACAATTTCTGGAATTGATTAGTAGTTCAGTCTGAAGGCTGAACTGATCATTAAGGCCAAGCATTGCTATCTCCTTTTTTGATGACAATTTCTTTGAAAATGTTAATTTCTGAATGTACTATATCTTAGAACTGTGTTAGATTTTCATGAAACCAACAGAAAAATGAAGAAAGATTTTAACAGTCTTGGATTCACAGAATAATTATAGCCAGATAATAAGGTGCTTAGTCAGAAGTTTAGAAGGACACAATTTTATATAAAATAAAACAACAATAAAAAATTTTCATTCCTAAAGGGCAAGGATTAGAAAGAATTTTTGTGCTGTAAGAGTTCAAATCCTTTAATTTATATGTGAAATAAATCATGGCATCTTATAGTGAAAGCTACCAGACTTGCAGGTAATTTGGGTATAATTTCATAAACCTGGCAAAATATGGATTTTTTTTTAAATAAGTAAATTGTGATTCTGTAGTAAAGCAAACAAACAAACAGAAGGACTCTTTAAGGTTTGTTTAAGATTAGTATTCAGCAAAGCCACCAAATTCCAGGTGCCCTGCAACAAAATCTGATCCATAGAGCACACCATAGGAACAAGTCAAAAGGAAGGTGGATTTTTTTACCAGTGTTTGCACATGCCAATGTCTGATTGGAATTCATTAAGAACACCTAGAGAAGAGAAACATCTGCAGCCTGCGAATATGATAGTGTGCAATTCAACTTCACAAGAAGACTGGGTTTTCAATAAGATCCAGAAAAAAGGCTGGAGGTTTTAAACTCTTTTTCTTAACCAGAGTGTTATTTTAGCTTTATAAGTTAATCTTAAGGAGAAAATATAAATATCAAGCACATATGTAGTGCTTTTTTTCTAAGCACAATTAACTTAAAATTACTTGGTTGATTGCTTCCTATTCTCTCAGTTGTACCCACAGGAATGACTCACAAAAAATTGATGCAAACAGTTGTGACAAACAAAAAAATTACTTTCTTAAGCAATATATTCTGGCTGACTAAAACAAATTAAGCGGATGTGAATTTAACCCCTTTCTTCAGTCACTGCAGCTGAAATGTAAGCGTAGGCTCCCCTGCAGCTGTGGTTTGAAGGATAATGTAACAACCACATTGGTTAAAAATCAAATGAGTGTTTGCCCTGTGGTTATTCAGGGTTGCTGCAGATTGTGTTGGCCTTACATGAGTCCCTAGCCAATCTCAACACACCCATTCTTTTTAATCCATTACGTCCTTTCTGCCTGCCTATCACATGCACATCTAATTGATCCCCAAGAAATTTCATATTGCAGGAGTATAATGCTGTATCTTCCCACAGTAAATTAAACAAGAATGAAAAAATAAAATAAAACAAAGCAGAAATAAAAACAACTAAAAATCTAGAGTTTGATAATAGTGTTTTTCTTTTCCATTAAAATTCCAATGAAGTGTGTACTACCGGTTCACTCAAGGACATATTTGTCAAAGTTTTGAAGGTTTCTATTACTGAACTTCTTTAAACTTGGGACATTACCATGATGTGCTATTTAGTTTTCATTTATTTCTGGTATTGTTAAGCATTGGTGAAAGCCTTTTACAACGTCACTTACAAATCTGACAAAAACAAAATTTAAAACTCAGACTTGATGTTCTCCAGAGGTCTGTTCCAAACCAAATCATTCTGTGAAATTACTTCCATTTTCATAATTTAGTCATTAAAAGCAGTCTTTTAAAAAAATATATAAAGAAGTATGTATTTAATTAAAATCATATTTGAAACAATTTATTGTGGAAAAAATCTAAAAACATTCAGGTAAACATACTTCTATATTTTAATTAATATTTTCATTGATTTGTGTTTGCATTGTCTGTATTTGTTTTGATAAACCACTTTTTCACTAGTCATAGCATAGATATTCCTGTCCAAATATATATTCTTCCAAACTGAACTCCAAATTAAATGTGATAGAATTGGCTCTACTTTCCTATTCTGAGGATTTTTTTCTCCTTTTGAACTCATTCTGTGCTATTAAACAGTAAAAAAGAGAACCCATAGTAATAATTTATTTTTCTCTCAATAGTGCGTATTGAACCTGGAGGCATTTTGGTGTCACATAAATAGTACACAGTACAATAGAATGGAAGCAGGTCTCTAACGTCTCAAAATAAACTCTGAAGAAAACGAGGAGATTGTAACGTGAAGTGGGCAATCAGTAAATCTTACAGTGATGCTACCAATGTTAAAAATAAAATGTTACAATGAGGACTTGTCTTCCCTAGAGGAGACAGAGAGGTTATAACCACTGGGTGAAGCACTTTGAAATACTTGTCAATTACTTCATGATCACATACAAATGTGCTGGTTCTGCTTGGCTTGCTCTGCTACAACTTTGTTTTAGCTCACTAAAACAACCTACTGTCTATGAATTGGTTTCTTCCTCAGAAGTCAGACTAGTGAAAACTTCTGGAACTGCTGGCTTTGACAATTTCTGCACAAAAAAGCTCCACTAATAGTATGAAGTTTCTATACTTTTTTATTTTTTAAAGTCGTTTATTTCAATTATTTTTTTTTAAAGCCCAGGCTTTAAAATTGAATTCTTCAAAATTGAAAAAAACCCAGGTTTTGATTAAAAATCCATATTTTGATTCAAGTCCAAAATATTTATTGGATTTTTAATATTGAGGAGAAATAGATTTGGACATTTTTAATTCTGAAAAAAATCATAAGGGTGCTTACTGAGGCTTTGGAATCATCAAGGAAGTTTGTTCACTGGACTGGAGAGCAAGATGAGGAAGACTGGACACAAATTTTCAGAAGAACATGCTATATTAGCAAACAAGACCAATAAAATCATGACTCATACATGCTGGAAAGTGACTTTTCCCAAAAGCAAAGGCCAAAACCAGGTAGATGTTTTCATTGCTTTGAAAACTGTAGAGCAATTACATGAGCCATCAGAATTGATATACTCCTTCCTTGCTGTAGAATAAAAAAAAATCCAGTCAACTATGCATGAAGTACTGAGTGAATTAATATGTGAGAATGACTAATGCTACCTACAAAGAGAAAAGTTATTAGGGATATGGCTAATCACCTCAATTATTTCTCTATATCATCATTCCATTTTAATAGGTTTCTGGCAGGGATTCTCAAGAAAACAGAATCTGTGACTGCTCTTATTCATATCAATTTCCTTTTTAGGATGCACTTTTTCTGCAGAGAGTCTTATGGATCTTATTAGCACCTAACAATTTTGATATGAAAAACCCCACTATTTTTGGTGACTTGAGGCATAATAAAGACTGCACAGCTAACCTTTGACATTAAACCAGGGAAGTTTATAATGAGAAACCCAGATGATCTTTAAAATGAACATCATAATTGTACAACTGTAATAAAAAAAAATTTGAAGATATTTATGGAGATGACATAGCATAAAAAAGGCTTAGCAAGACTGAAATGCCACTGCTGACAAAGATGATGAGATGACCAGCATACAACAGGCCTAAATCTTACATTGGTTAATGTTGGTGTGATCCATTTTTTCTTGAAAAATTAATGAGCAAATCAGTTTTTACTAGGAAAGGTCTTGTCTTGTTCCTTCTTACAAAAGCACCTGGAAATTATCCCTGTTACGTACATACAGAACCTACATGTTAAAATCATAGAGTTAAAGAACAAAGTAGAAAACACTGATATCAATAACATAATTCAGAAATATATCAGAAAGAACAATTTACTTTTCATTAGTAATCTATGAATTGTGTAATTTCAAAAAAAACAAGGGAAATTTATGCAAATATGTCATATTTGTTTGCAGTCATCATGATATTGTTAAAATTTGTGGCAAACATGCCTAGTCAATAAGAGCATCAATTTTCATATTTTGCATAATTTAATGTATGAGTGCTTTTTATTACTGTTTTAATGATGACGATTTAATATATATGGGTCCTTCTTTGTAATGCATTTGCTTGTCTATTTTCTTTTTACTATAATTTGATCATATTATGTAGAAGATATTATAACCATTATGTCAAAGCATTAATGTCATGGGTAGAATAATGTCAGTTTTTATTAAAATGTTATTAATGCACATTTATTTTAATGTCTTTACATAAAGAACACTGTAATATTAATATCTCTACCCAATCTTTACATTACATCTGTGTATTGTAGATATGAATCAGAGAAGTCATTCACCTTGATTTTAAAAATATCTTGTAATTAAAAAAAAGAAGTTTAAACTTGCATATTTATTTTATATTAAAGGATAACAACAGATCAGGGAAATGGAAATGATACTTGAAATTAGGTTGGTGACGAAAAATGAAGTTGAAAGAATCAATTTTCCATTCTTTGCATGGCAGGCATCTAATTCTTTGCAGGAAGGTTGGGCTCAGCAGCATTAGTCATTATTATAATGGATATTGATAAATTTATCTCATGTATGTAAGGATTACATATAATTGACAAACTGAATAAGGCTTGTATGATAACTAGCAGCGAGTGAATAACTGATACAGAATAATTATTTAATAGATCTAAAATATTCCTGATCTCTTTTATTTCTTTTCCAGCTAATGAGAATTTCTTCAGTGAATAACATTTAGTATACTGGTTATTTGGACAGGGTAGACTGACAGACAAGCTGCATCCTCTGCTTGCGGTAAGGCAGGATCAAAGCTTTGGTCTAGGAACTGGGATTTTCTCCACTCCCCTCCTCTAGAAAAATGGAGGAGCTCTGGTCCAGCCTGGGCCAGGTAGGAGGAGGAGAAATAACCAGATGTGAAGCTACCCTGTGGGGATGTATTTCTAAGGAGATGACTAGCAGTGGCAAAGAACAAGTTTTGTAGGGGACACAGAAGTGCTTGCTCTATCAAACTGCCTGGTGTGTAATTTGGTTTAAGAATAATTCTTTTACAAATAGTTACCACAGAAGCCTCTTAATTAGGAAGATATGGGATGTTTTTAATTTTTTTCAGTGGAATCAACACATTTGGGTTACTTTATCTTCTTTTTGTTTCTACTTGTTATGAAGTCTGTAAAATGGCTATTCAGGGATATGAATTAATAAAGTTTACAGCCAATAGTATGATTCTACAATGAATTATGAAGCTACTGTTATGTGTGTCTGACAGTGTAATAGTGAA
The DNA here is from genome assembly GCA_013396755.1 of Sclerurus mexicanus. NCBI lineage: Eukaryota > Metazoa > Chordata > Aves > Passeriformes > Furnariidae > Sclerurus > Sclerurus mexicanus. Next base: position 728,019 of record VWZF01004274.1, read on the forward strand.
ATTTAATGGTTTCATTTTACTGAAGGCAGAGTATAAAAATACAGGGTCCTGGTATTTTCTTCATTTAGTTGTCTTTGTCTAGAACACAAACAGCTGCCAAATCCTAGAGACAAGAAGCTGACTGTATTCCTATTTTATCCTTCCTTTGCTCAGAAAAGTTGTGGATGTCCCATCCCTAGAAGTGTTCAAGGCCAGGTTGGATGGAACTCTGAGCAACCTGATCTCGTGGAAGGTGTTCCTGAACACACAGCAGGGGAGTTAGAACTGGATGATCTTTAAGCCCCCTTCCAACCCAAACCACTCTATCATGCTATGGTAAGGTCCTTTTCAACCAACCCACTCTATGATTCCTTTGTATCGCTTTTGAATTGATGACTAAGATCAGTCATTTCCCAGATAGACACTTGAATATTTGGACTTGTAATTTCAGTTTCAATATGTATCTTATTTCTTCTTAGTGGCATTTATTTTTAATTAATTTGAAAAAACCCTTAAGCTATGTCATTGCAGTCTACATAATACATGTGCTTAATATTCTGTGCGATATATTTTGTGGATAAATCTTTCCCAAGAGAAGCCCTTGGTGGATTAACAATAATCTATCCATATTAAGTTTCAAAAAATATGTAGCCTCTCAGTCTCTGTAATGGAAGGATTTAAGAAATGTGACATTTTAGGTGTTAATTGTAATGCAGTTTCTATCTGCATGATGATACAACTCTACCCTTTATTATATATCTGATTTTGTTTGTTTAATAATTTCTCCTATATTATCTGCAAGACTATCATAGTTTATTTCACAAAAGACAGCTTTCCTCTAAACATCTCTGTAGCTCCATAGGACTCTGTAGGACATACATTTGACTATGCCCTTCTTTCAGATCTGATCTGTGGTTTGCCCTGTCTGTTTGTGCACTCAGAAAAACTGATCTGTATTCAAAGTTAATTTGTTTTGAAGTGCAAAATATTTAGTACTGTATTGTACTTTTTCTCCTGAAAACTATCATTATTGTAAATGTTAAATGTTGTTTCTCCTGCAACATATGGAAAGAATGATAACTTCACTTTAGCTTTTCTGTACCAACTGCCATTAAATATATTTCAAATTGCTGACTATTTTCCAGTTCCTTGAAATGTTATTATCAGACCGGCTGAGGTGTTATTTTTTAACTTTTTGTGTTTTCTTCAACTCACAAACTGTGAGTTAGATTTAGGGAAGCTGCAGTTAGGTACCATAAGCAGAGCTCATATTTTCTCTGGTATTTATTTCTTCCTTACTTTCTTCCTCCTCTTTTAAACTCCAAAGGCAGTTTAAAGTTCTATATAAAGGTGGTTTAAATTTCTATAGTAGTAGGACAAGAGAAGTAGACATATACATTGTGATCAGATGAACTTGAAGTCCAGGTCGACTAGCTTTTGATTACAATTGTCATGCAAAATTAACAAGGGAAATGTATTTGTGGATTTATTTTGTTATATGTGTTTGGTTTTGCTTTTGGTAAGGCTTTTTTGTTTATTACTGCTATTTTGTAGTCCTAAACCTGGAGTTTGCTGAGTGAACCCTTAGAGAACAGTTACACAGTATAAACAGGTTTTTACAGCATGAAATATCTTTATTTTTTTGTGGTTTTTTTTTTTTTCAGGTTGGTTAGAATAAAAAAGATTAATTAACATAATGCTGTTGCAAAGACATCTGTATTTTCTGAAGTTATAAAATAATCTGGTTTTGGAAAGAGATTTCTGAGGGAGGAGTGTTCTGTCTACTGATTCAGGTCAATTGACTCATAGAATCATTTAGATTGGAAAAGACCTCTAAGAACATCAAGTCCAACCATTAACCTAAAACTATCAAGTCCTCCACTAAACCATGTGCATAAGTGCCACATCAACACGTCTTTTAAATACCTCCAGCAACGGTGACTCAACCGCTTCCCTGAACAGCCTGTTCCAGGGCTCAATAACCTTTCCAGAGAACAATCTTTTTTAATAGCCCTAAGATAATCTACAGAATCAAGAACTCCTTTCCTTACTTAACTTCTAGTACAAATTATTGTACTCCTTCAACAAGGGTGGAGTGTATTCCCATTCCTTCATCTCCATAGCTTATGACTATGTCATTTTACAGGGGAGCATGGCCTCAATCTCCTTCTTGAAGAATAAACTTGATTACAATTGAATATTTTCATGCTAAAGACAACATCTAGTCTTTAATTTCTTGAATAACTCTCTAAATACAAAAAATAGACTAAACTTTACTATATTTTTAAAGTACACAACACAAAATGTTCCCTGTGCCAGCTCAGTGGTGTTCGTTTAAACGCTGCAAGACCATTCACATATGTTACCAGAATCCTGTTGGATTTAAGATGCAATGTGCACCACAAGTTTTTACCTTGATGTTTCTGTGCATGGCTTTTCAGAGATTTGCTATCTCAACAAAGCATTGCTTTACATTGTATAAGTTTGCACTAAACCATCTCTGTTGAGATTGCTTACCTGTACTCTCTTCTGTTTCTTCAAGTTAAGTACAATTCTAGTTTTACTACCACTTTTCATCCTCTTCACTAACTACTGTGACTTGTCTTTAAGTATGCTTTCATGCTATTCACTCCTGTCCAAATAAACTCCACCATTCCCAACACCACAACAGAAGCAATTTGAAAACATGTTGAATGAATACACTTGGTGCTCCTGTTGTTTATGTTTATAATGCTTCTGTCTTTTCTATTCTCTGTAGCTCTGCTGCCTCTGTACATCACAAAATAGGCCTGTTTGACTCTTATCTTTCTGTTATTAGTAAATTAGTAAAATGTTTTTTTTTTCAGTATGTGTATTTCTGTTACACTAAATCTGTTCCCTGCTTATATTTTCTAGTCTACATTTTTGGCCTATAGTTCACTCAAGTTCCCATTATAGCTTGTTCTGTCCACACTGACAAGTGAGGTTATCTCATGAGTAATGAAATGAGGAGAGCATCATTAAAAAAAAGGAGGATAGCTCAAGAGTCATAAAATGATGTGAGAGTCTGATTTATCTGAGTCTTTCAAACTGGCATAACTTTCAGCAGCCCTAACAGTTGGATAAGAAGCAATTACCAGTATTTAAGTCTTTTATGACTCACCTAAATTGTTGTGGATACAAATATTTATATTTTGCTAAGGAATAGAGGAACTATAACAGGACTTGCTTTCTGAAATATATTAGTTCTCTGGCAATATTTTTTCTGAAAGTTATGCTATGTTAGAGCTTACTCCTCTCTATATTTTATCTAAGTTTCCTGAGATTCAATGTCTGCATTTATTTCTGCTTGACAGGCTAGAATGAAATCATTCCAATGTGAGTGAACTCCAGTGAATACTTGGCTCAAACAATGTGATGACAGTAAGGCCTCAGTTAATTCTCCCTTTATGCCTCGTTGGCTACCACCATAAGCTACTGTAAGTTCAATTTAATGAAAAATCATTGCTGCATCAAATTCCATTCCTGTCCTAACAGAACTAAAACCCTTTTGGTTCAATGCAACAGAATAAGAAATGCTAATAATAAGAATATAGTGTTATTTATGGAAGAAAGGATCCATATATCCAGGGTGTCATAGTGATTATTCTGGAATTGCTTTCCTTTGGCATAATCTTTCACTCTCACACTTGAAAATTCTAAATTGATCATTTCCTGAGCAGCAGAGAATGGTTCAGTAGAGATTTAAGAATGATTAGACAAACCCCTTAGAAATTTTTAGGATCTCTATTGTTTGCCTTAATGACTTACAGTAAGGGAAAAGTCACGTCTAAGAGTGAAATGCAGAAAGGAAATCACAGCTACACCAACATAAAGATCCACTGTATGAAATCTCCCTGACTTGTCAGAGTCCCACTTGGCCTAAGTGAGTCCTGGCTACCGTGAATTGATATGCAGTAGCTCTTAAAATCTTTCTGTGGAAGCAGAGACCAAGTACTGCCTTTGAGTTGTACATGACTTATGCCATCTGATTGGGGCCCAAAGAGTCAGTATCTTGTGCAAGCAGTAAAAATAACAGTATCATAGAAGAATAATTAAAATGACATTTATTATACATCTGGAATTAGCAAAGCAGAAGGAGGGTTCATTTCATCAATAAAGTGCTGACGCTGTTAAAGGTTATAATTCTTGCTGATATGTTAATGACCTACTGTATACCTGTATAAAGAGATAAATAAGAGTTATACACAGTTTAGAATATGTGGAAATTAGTCTACATAAATCTAGGTCTAAACACTGGCTTTTTACACTCCTTTATTTTGACCTGATGTCTCTTGATTCCAGTGCAGTTTGATGAGAAATTATTTGCCAGCATTAATCTGTGTAAATAAATAAGGCTGAAAGGAGGAAGACTGAGAGGATGTATGAATCTGTGAATAATTTTTCCCTTTCTCATTCTGACAAGATAAGGAGCTGTAAAAAAAGAAGGAACTTTTATTGTGTCATTCATGCTTTTCCACCTTTTGTCTAGAAATTTTCTTCACTTGACTCATCTTTATACAAGGATTTTGATAGCAATTCCCTAGTCAAGGGGAGAGCTGACAGTGCTCTCCTTGGCCAATCAGCAGTACTTTTTTCAACTGAAACTTGAAAGTGTTAGCATACCTTGGAAGTTTGGGCAAGTTCAGTCATCCAGAACTATTACAGCAATTCTAGGGTTATCACAGCTATATCTTTTTTTTTTCAAAATGTGAGCAAACAAATGTAATCATGACCCCAAAGCTGGCAATTAAACACGAATGTCCTACATCAAATTTTTATAAAATCCAGTGTGACATTTCAAAGGAATTAGTAATACTCCATGAAAAATAAAGGAAAAAACCCAATAAAAATGGAAAAGTTACTAGATTTTGAAATACCTTCTCATCCTGGTGTTCAAGAAAATTTAGCCAGGTGGATGCTGTGGATCTTAAAAATGCAGATTGCTGTCCTAATAAAGGATAACAGCTCATTACAAGCAGTCACCATTCATCATGAAAACTCATACTTATGGACTTCTTTGCTGCAGTCTATGGCTCCAGTGTATCCTTTAGTAAGTAGATTTTAGACAAAACAGACAGTTGCAATGTACTTTTAACCTTTGTAGGTTACTGATCACTGATATGATGTGCTGTTTTAGCTCTCAAATGTTTCTGCTCTTTGCTCTCTTAAGAGATTGTTTCAGTGTCCAACATTCACAGTGAAATCACCCACTCAGTAACCTTGTGAAAATACTGTTGCAACCTACAATATGCACAAACCCGGTAATCTTTCAAAGCAATCTGTTTGCATTTATATTCTTTAATCTACTCATTCGGGATTGAAGCACTCAAATTCTTAATAGAAAAATAAATTAAACAAACATTGAAACCCAGATCCACTAAAAAGAAAGTGTTTACAGTGTCTTTTTATCCTGCTAGAATTTCAAATGAGGAAGCAAAGGTAGCAGAATACAGAAAAAATGCCAGCTGTGTGGAGACTGCATCTGCATTAGCAATTTAATTCAGATCCGCAAAGAAACTCTTAATTCTTTCCACTTTGCCCATTTTATTTTTATCACAGAGTGCTCTTGAGGTATGGATTCCTTTAGGATGAGTCTTCATCAAGGTGGTCTCTAGCTGTTGCTTGGATTCTGTCTTTGAGAATGGCCCAGAGCTACTCCAGCATAACTGTTATGGTCAAGCGATAATGAAACATGCAGCATGGATTTTAGGACCTGAGCACCAAGTGTTCCACTCTACTAGCCTGCTTCTACCACACCACAGTAGTTGCTGATATAGAAGTATCCTCATGTTTTCAATTTTTTCTTTTATCTAACAGAAAAATGTTGTCGTCAATCTTTGCCTTGACGTGTCATATAAGGTTGGATCAGTCTGAAGACTGTACTATCAGATTATTGATGTCTGAACCTTAAAAGGGAAAAATAAGCTAAATGTTAATCATGTACTTGTATGTAGAGGTTGCTCAAACTCATCCAAATCTCTTTGGTCAGAAATAGCTTGACGTCAAAGCTAACATGAATATTGAAGTTTCTATTACTTCTGAATTCCAGATAGAATAAGAAAACCCACAACTCAAGCTTTTCCTGCAGTATTCCTGTATATATGCTTTCAGTAAGGATACTGCAGTGTGCAGATTGCTTTATCCAGTCTAGTTAGAAGCAGAAATTTGCATAGGTGTTTGATGTAAGACGCTCCTTGGGAAAAAGAATTTGGATTGTTTGTTTACAACTCAAAAGTATTTTCACTTTTATTTCATATTTGGACAATTTGTGAAAAAGGGAAGAGAGAAGAAAAAATAGATATAGACCATTATTTCTTCTCTAACTCATTCCAGATTGTTTGTTTTCAACTATATCTATAGTAATATACAAGGAAGAAATATTGGGAAGAGGAGTTTTGTTTTGTTTTGTTTTTTTCTTGAAGAACAAAAAGGGGGGAAAAAGAAAAATCTTTTATTTGTGAAACACCATAGTATTTTATTGCAAATTATATATGGGATATTATTTCTTTTCATGGTAATTAAAAAAATTAATAAATAAAACCATAGCTTTTCTAATGAGAATTTTCTAATTTCTTTTATTTATTTTAGCCTTGAAGAATATTTTGTCAATAAAAGTGATTTCTGCTTGAAAAAATGAAACCTGTTCTTCTGTATGGAAATAAATGTTCAGCTAAATATACTAGAAGATGCAGAGTCTTGCACAATGTTTCTTTTACATCTTTGTTCATATAGCTAGATTATGTAGCTACTATCCACACTAATTTAATATTAATAAATGAAGAAATACCAAGTCAGCCAAAAACACTGACGTCAGCAGCTATTATAATACTGAGTTATAACACCATTAGTATGACAAGAGTCTGTTGATAGATTAACATAATAAAGGTTCATACTGAACTGATCTCACATATTAATCAAAACAGATCCCCTACAAGGATGAAATGGTTCAAGAGGTCATGGACAATGAAATATATTTAAAATGCTATGAAATAAAAAAAGAAAAATTAGTTTAATAGGTTTGTGTATGTATTTGTGACAGAGAAACATGGGCCACAAATATCTGTCTGCTTTGTGACTTGTTCCTTCATCTTCTATGTAGAAACAATTGCTTTCCTGTGGCTATTTCAAACAGTAAGGTAGCAGAATTCACTATAAAAGCCTTTGACAATACAAAATAAACCAGTGAAGCAGAGAGTGAAGTACAAGATGAATCCAGTATTCAGATGTTTAATGGAGGACCTATTAAATAGAGAATGTAGACTCAGTAAAAATAACTTCTCACGCTCACTCTGCCATTCTTCTAGTATACTATTTATTACATTCATTCTTTTTTTTGGTTTTGTTACAGTCCTGTACTAAACATTTAAATGGTGTTTAAAGAGTCCTTAATTCTCAGTATTCTAGTCACACAAATATGACTACCTTGAAATGGGAAATGTGCAGTTGCAGAGTTCATTAAGATATCTTTAATTTGTCACTCACACCTTTTAGTATTTGCCAGGCACACCTGAGAAGTTCCTTTGAACTGTGGAGAGTAGAAATCCAGGTAAATCTTTGAAGACTGTGCCTCAGGAAGTTTTGAAACAGAGAATTACCTCAAGGGTGAAGTCTGAAAAATGAGGGGAAAAGTCAACATTTTTTCAAGAACTGAGGCAGAGTATTCAACACTTGTCTTTTGAACATCTCAGGTTTCAAAAAGAAACTTGGAAAGAGTTATTAATGTAAAGGCTGTTCATGAAACTGTATCTGCTGTTGTGTAAGGATGAGCTCTGTAAATAAGTACCTCAAACAAAAAAAAACAAACCAACCTTGAACAATTTGAAGTTTCTGCTTCAAATCTCAAAATGCTCTAAGAACATTGAAATGTAATGAATCTTGAGAAAAGAAAATGTCTTGTGTTATATAGATACTATAACCTAACATATATATAGATTATATGAGGATATATTTCAGAATTGAACACTATTTGATCAGTTTGGACTTTACAACAAACAAATCATATCTCATAAGAAAAATAAAGAAATTGGGCTATTGAGGGTACTGACTATGCATACAGTGCTAATTAAAAGTCAGGCCCTTGTTGCAGAAACATCTTGATGTTAAATGGGTAAAACATGAAAATTATAAATTCAGAGACATCATCAGAACACAAAAAATTGGATCCAGTTTTCCCAGAAAATTCAGAATTGTGTCATTACCATCCAAGATATAAATTGCTGTTACATTTATTTATATGCACATAAAAATGGGGTATAAATCTTAGAATGGAAAACAATCTAAATAGATAGCAGCTAAGAAAAAATAGAGTACAGTAAAGAAGTAAAATGTTGCAGAATTCTTACTGAAAACAATATTTTTTACAGTGCGCTATATTAATTTTTACTGCTTATCTGTACATACAATTACCTCCCCATTTTAAACAGAAAAGTAATCCAGATCCCAGTTTTTAAAAGTTTTTGGAAAATTTTTGTTCTGTTTACTTAGCCCTGTTTTGTATGACAGATTAGAACTGAAATAATTTGAGCTTTTCCAGGTTAAAATACAGCCTTTACTTGCATCCTCATGAACTTCAGAACAGGACCTTATCAAATGTAATCTCCTTAATTCTGAATCTCTGTGAGGGGAGGGGCAGAAAGCTCCAGACAAGTATCCAGTCATTGAATGCCAATGCTGTGGCTGACATAGTCATAGGTGTATCAAAACATCCAGTCACTAAATTTGGTCTCTAAACATAGCCTGGATCCCACAATGGACAGCACTAGGAGAATAAGGAAGTGTTTAGATTTCCTCAGATTAAGATAGGAACACTGTTGGATGCCATTTTTAGTTTCTGATATTGGTTCAAACTGGAGTTCTTTGGTTTTTAATGCAATTGCAAGTGAAAAGTGCAGAAAGCTAAGGGATCTACAGAGTTCTATATTATATATGGATCATGACAGATAGGTTTAGAATTATGATTAATCTTGGGTAATAGAAAATAAAGCTGGAAGATGTCTCTAAAAACCACTTAGTTGATCTCTGCCTCAAAAGATTGTCAACTACACAGCAGATTGCCAAACAAGTGTCACATTTAATCAAACATTTGCTGATGTATGAGAGACCTGTTCTTAAAAATGTTCAGTGGTGAAGATTCTACTAGTCTCTTATGTGATACGTTTCAGTATTTGAACATCATTACACTGTTGTTTCCAACCTCAAAGCTAAATCTCCCCTGCTGCAATTTATCTAATTAGTTTTGCTATCCCAAAAAACCACAGGGAAGCAGTTTACTACTTTCCTCTTTTCAGAAACTTTTTACATATTTGAAGGTTGTTAACAGATGTCCTTTCAGGCTTCTCTAGAGTATAGGAACCCAACTGTTTCAGTATCTTTAATAGGTCATATTTTATAGACCCTCCAATGAGCCATATTTTCTGAAATAATATCTTGAGGACATGGTAAGACTATTTTTTTAATTGGAAACTCACAAGACAGTGGGATTAGTTCAGTCATCCACTCAAAGGTAATTACCTAATATTAGATGTACATTTTCCATTGTTTGCAGGTATAAGCAGGAGTAATCCCCAGCAGACTTGGTCTAAGAAATTTTATTCTTTTCCCATGAAGTAACCTGTTACACCACAATGATAATGATTCCATAACATGTTCTCATCTGGCATTTATTTAATTCTGTTCCTGTTTTAAGAATAAAAAAAATGAGTGGAAGATAAGAGTTACCATAAGAAGCTATACTATAACAACACCACAAGAAAAAGGGAAACACTTGAAACAAGAAGGTTTATTTCACCTCATTATCATTTGACACATCTGTCTTGCCACTGGAAGCAATAATATGAGATATGAGTCTGAGATGTCACTTTTATTTGAAAACTAAAAGCTATCACACTTCGTCTTATTTCTCATTTTATCTGGCTTTTTTGTTTGTTTGTTTGTGGTTTTCTTTCTGGTTTGGTTTGTTTTATTTTTTTTAATGGAAAGAGAATTTGGTAATGACTTTTGCTGCAACACATACCGGCAGATACTGCTGTTTTCACCCAGCTCATTCACTGAACAATGCAACTTGAATTTTGCTGATTCTGTTCTAGATTAAACAAAGATTTAGTCTGATGTATGGCAGTCCTCCTCAAGCTAAAAAGGAGAACTTAGGAACTTTGTATATTTTGAGGGCTGGCAAAAGGTGAACTCCTGGAGCAGTTTCATGCTCTCTGGGAAAGAAGGGCAGCTGCGGGTGAGGCTGTCAGTATGCTCGTTAATGCTCTCAGCCTCGCTCAGGAGCTGAACCCACAGCTACAACTGCTAACCCAATTACTCCCTGATAGGTGAGACAACAGAAACAAAGTCAGTGCTTTCTTTAGTTTTATGTCTGTACCAGGAAGAAGACGGTTTGTAGAAGGATCTATGTATGAGTGTCACACTGGTCCCACCTCCCAAGGTCGTGTAAAAGCCAGGAATAATTCAAGTCTGGTGACTTTTTTTCTCTTGCTTCTCCTTCTCTCCTTGTCTTCTCAGGGAGAACATGTGGCATATGCTTCCTGAAAGTCTAGTTCATACCATTTCACTCCTAGAAAGGAAAGGCAGATGAGTAGTAGCTAGAGTGGTACACTCATTAGTTCCAAGTCCTGTAAGGGTCTGTTGCTATGCAGATCATTGTTGCAGGAGGTAAAATGGCTGAGATCATTCCATTTCCAAATAAATGGGGATTTATTTCCTTTCTTTTCTTCCTAAGATGAAGGACAGGGAATTAAAAAGACTGCTTACCTCTCTTCCTCCTTTCTCATTTTTTTGACTCCTGTTTCAGTGACTTCTTTCCGGGCAGAGGGAAGATGTACATTTATGTTTGAGTGTCCGGGCTATAGTAGAAAAGAAGCAAAGCCCTTTCTAAAGAACACATAAAATCCCAATAAAGAACAACAAAACTAAATCCTTTACAAATCTCATTATCATTTCACCCACAGCTTATTACTGTAACATCACCAGTTTCAAAAAGCAAAGGATAATTGTTTTGCTTGACTAAAATGTGATATTTCCACACCGACTGCCGTGATCTTGCTGCAGGCTGACAGGCAGCATAAAACAAATGAAGCTTGTGTACGATCATCATTGAAATCCATACTGTGCATATGAAGTATCCACACTTACTCCATTTCATGTCCTGTAATTTAAAAAACGATAGGTGATTTTCTAACCTCTGTTCAAATGTAGTCAGAATACTTTCCAAGTGTAACTGGGTGTCTGCAGCCAAATTGGGGGTCAAAGACAGGCTATAACTTAGAAAAAAGAATCTATCTGCTTAGAAACTGATTTTTTTAGCAAACACCAGGTATTCTTAAGGACTTAGATATTTGAGGGTAGAGGTTGTAGTAGATTGCTTGGAGAGAGTTAGGATTTCTTTCAGACTGCTTGAGACTAAACTGCCTTTCAAAGTGTTATACTCCCTATATAACCTGTCTTTGATCTTTGAATGTCAGATATATTTCATTTAGCTCTTACCATATATTCTGTCTTCTTTAATATTATTTTTGTTTATTATTATATGAACTCTACATAATTTTTTGAATTCTAATATTATAAACGTATTGCGCACAAGGAGAAAAAAACAACCCAGAACTACAAAAACCAGCTTACCACAATATATTCTGTACAATGGCCTTGCCATGAGGTGGTTGCTTTTATTTGGAAAAGTGTGCTTTTTAATATTTCATTAAGGCCTTGTTAATGTTATCTTTTTTTTGTAAATATTTTAAAATCTTGATACAAATTTTGACACAGCCTCTGTTTTTCTCTGAAGAGAATCAGTTGTCTGTAAAAAAAAAATAAAAAAAAATGAAGCAACCTTGTGTCCTCTAAGTTTCCCGTGAACATTCTATGGGTTAGAGAAATCTGATCACAAAAACCTCATCTTTGTTCTTAAAAGTATTTTTTTTGTTATTTAAAAGGCAAAAAGTTGTGTTCTCAGTCCATTTGGAAAGCAGTAATGACTGAAAAGTCTTGAAGGAATTGACAGTACAGTTCTATCTTTCAATTATATTTGAGTCAGTTAATGTCAAACAATTGATACTCAGTTCATAGTTCAGGAAGTGGCAGACAATAGTCGTTGCAATTACAAGAAGCTGATTTTCTGTTGTACAGACAGGTGCTTTGTTACTATTGTTTTATTATTATTATTACTATTCTAAGTGACTTTAATTTGAAAATATAAATTTTAATTTTTTCATTCTCATGGAGTACAATGGTGAAAGACTGGAGAAATATAAAATAAATACAAAATATAACAGTGAATTAAAAGGTTGCCTTTTAATTAATAAATCACTGAATTCTCTATAGCATATCCAGGAATATGGCAGAATGAAGTAAAGGTAAAAAATTAGGCTGTTAATTTTATAGGAAAACAATAACTTTATGCCTTTCTTGCATTAACCTTCCATGTCATTATTTTCTTCTGCGTGATGGCACTAAAGACCAATAAAGGCCAATATTGATTCACAAGCTGTTTGCATTTCCCTATTTGTGACTAGTAAAAAAGGAGTTTAGTATAAAAAGATACTGGAACTAAATAAAAATAATCCCTTATTATGCCTCTATATAACCCCAAGGATTTGCAAAGTTTCTCTCCATAGAGTAAGATAGCAAAATACCAGAGTGTCTCTATGTATGCGAAAAGACACAGGAAAGGAGAGGGCTTTTAAGAGAGAGCACGAGAAGCATTCTGACAGCAAAAGGGGAAAGGGATGAAGGAGATATTTGAGCAGAGCTCAGGAGGAGATGTCTCTGCACCTTGAGCCAGTCAGGCTGTTTACTAACCTTTTACTCAGCCCATGATCATGAAACGTTGAGTGATATGTTGTCAAAACATGAACGATCCTTCAAGCAGATGTGACCATACTTGCTTCAAAATGATAATCTAAGTGTTTTCCAAACTGAAGACTGTAAATAGTTTAAATAAAATACCTGAACTCAGGATCGACTCTATTTCAACATATTTAGATATAAATTGCATTCTCTATCAATAGAACAAACCCATGCATACTATAGTTCAAAAATAAGAAGCTTTTAAGGTATCATTTTTCATGTTAGATAAAGGATATTGAAAGGCCATAATGGGATTACATTATAATCCACAGGTAAGAAGAGGATTCATGTCAAAGGATTCTATCTATTAGTTTTATTAAGCTTCCCTCTTACTTTCAGAGATTAACTAGCAGGACAATATCTGACACCTGATACAACAACAGAAAGGATTTCTCTGGTTTTCATTTTATATATTTGACAGTAACACTAATGGAAGAGCTGTGAGCTGAGCAGTTTTGAAAGGTTTACTCTCTGCAGTTTATGAGTTTGTTTAGAATATGCTTTCAGAACAAAGTGCATAGTAAGAGTGCATTTTAAAACTACATTATTTAAGTAGATTCAAGGCTCATGAGCAATTTAGAAAACTTAACAGCCTGAATGTAAAAAAGAAATGGCTATAGTTGTTATGGAAAGTTGCCTTGTAGATATATTCTGAGATAAAGAATTTCTACTAAATGTTTCCTTATTTTTTTTCTTGCAAGCTTGAAAGAATAAGGGAGATTTCAGCATTTTCTTGAGCCAATAAACAAACTGAACAACATGTATGAACTGAAGGTACATATTGAAATCAAGTAATCAAAGTGCTAAATTTCATCAGGATGGAATAAGTTTTATGCACAGCTAGAACATACAGAGACTATAAAAAAACCCCTCACATTTGAATTTACAATAAATCATTTTATGATCTTTAGTAGACAATAACCCCTTTCACATAAATTGCATGAAAGCAAAATAATGACCTCCTAATCTCAGAAGTAATGCTTTCCCTCATTTCTGATTTTTTTCAGTTTTCAAATCTAAGATGGAATTCTGCTCTCAATACAAAGAAGTGAGTTCTGCTTATTCAATTATTCTTATTGTGCATGTGTGTCACTTCCAAAACAACTTGTACTGTTAATAGTTGTGACTTCCTGCTTGTCTTGTGTTGCTAAAATAGATAGTATAGAGAAGTAATTGTAATTTGAATTGTATTTTCACAGCTGTTTTGTATTAAATCTTCCTACTGGAAGGTAAGAGAGACCCATCTGAAATTTCAAAAGATATCTAGGTGTATCTAGAGTAAGCCTATTCTGAAGGACTATGTTGTCATTGCAATGTTGGGTTTTTTTTGAAATTTCTATCTATTTTTCATTAGACACTGATAGCATAGGGGTGAAATTACATAGGTCTTTCTTACCCGTGCTTCTGGATGGTGGGTCTTAAAGATTTAAGAATCTACAAAGTTCTCTTGAAAAATAAAAAGTCTCTGTCTGTCAAATTCTAAATCTCTTTCACTGGCAGGTACTAAAGGCCTTCAATCTATGAAGTACAAAGTGACTTGGAGAATATAAAATATTACAATTTATGGCAATAAGTAGATGGTAAAATTTAAAGATTGTATTTATATTTGAATACAAATATTATTGTTATGTATTTTACTTGTTGATGTTACAACACAATTGATGTGCTTTTTCTTTTTTTTAGAGTACCATTCAAATGGAATACAAGCAAATAGTCCATTTTATGTGTTCTTCTGTCTATTCATTTTAGACATCTAACAGAGTCCCCAAAATTACCTTATGATTCTTTATTAGATGTATGTTACAGCACAAAAGCTTTTTTATTCCTTTTGTGCAGCCTCATTGAAACTGCAGTTTCATCTCTATTCATAGAAAAAAAAAATCACATTACTTTGTCTTACATGAATGTTAGAAACATCCATATCCATTTTGACTGACCTCTCAGTATGGAATTTCAAACTAGTCATTCTAACAGCATACTAGTAATTTTTTTTCCTAAGCTACATAATATGTACAATACATATTTAAAGAAACCATCTAAATTTGATTTACAGACTCCAAGTGATATAAAACTAATCAAAATCCCAAAGAAATAATTTCAGCTATTAAAGTCTGATAAAACACATACACCCTATATACCCTTCTTACTTTCAAATCTGTTATTTACATAAATAATTTGTAGTAGCATATCAAATTTAGTGTTTGAAGGGAACATTCCAAAATCCAAACGTTTAATGGAAATTGAGCAAAGATACATATTTAGTAGTGATGGCACAGAAGACAAGAAGCCAATCAAGTGAATGGAAATCAATTAAAGGATTTTCTTTTTTTAAATTTTTTTTTCTGTGAGGAAACACTTGCAAAGAACTCCTCATTCTAAAATGCTTCATTCAACTGTAATGAGCATACTTATGCAGGAAACTAAGAGCTAGGAATCTGATGTTGCAGCTTAGTGTGACACCACAGAACAAATTCCTTTATTTGTTCAGTACTTTTGGACCAGGTATATGGCATATTTGGAATCTAAAGGCACATAAGTATTATGCAGGTATGATAAAAACAAACAGCATACTAAAGAAGCTATGCAAGCTCAAAAGAAATAACTACATTTTGTGATTTTGGATCAGCTGTTTGTGACTTTCACTCCTAAATATGGAAAAAGGAGTGTTATATAAGACATGTAAACTACAGTATTGGCAGTCTTAGACTTCATATTCAGCTGGGTTTGATGAAATACCTTGGAGTTTTGATATGTTAAAATAAATAAATCGATTTATTGCCCTGTTCATGCTTCATATTAAGCATTTGAGTAGTCTCATAGACACCAGGAGAATAAAGCTAAGCGTGTGCAACAGATCTACATGATGCAAGTTTTTACCGTGAGATTATAACTCACAATTAATTTTAGCAGTTATAACTCAGTTTCTGTTTTCTATTAATAAATTAGCATTCCAAAGGCTAGAGCTTGATTTGCACTACCCAAAATCAGTACACAGATGTTTCAGTGCTCCACACAGCCTTTGATACCTGCTTCATGGGGTGTTTGACTTCTCGCTAATTCTGAAATTAAAATGCTTACCCATACAAAATGCATAATTGAATTGAATAGGAAGAAAAAAGTTTGCTGTTTGAATGCTGGTTTTCTATTTTTTCTTCTATCCAAATATCTAATAACTAAAAACACAGACACTGTCATAATTAGTTGCTGAAATCTTATATCTTCTTTCTTCACATACATAGTAATGCTACACACATCTACTGCAAAGGAAGGGTGCTATTTGACAGCCTTCCTGATTTTTGTGCAAGATAAAGCAGTTGGTGTACAGATTGTCATAGTTCTCTGAGACAGTTCTGTCCTCAAAGGGTTGCCACATGGGAAAGAAAGTAATTTGCCTTCCACATTCATGGAACTAGTGTTAATAATACTGAGGCTGCATAAAAGAGAGGGCCTGCAGATCATTCTTTACTAAAAATGAAGGGGAGACGATAACATCTGCAAGATACATAATAAAGTGTTACACCATCATGTACCAGTGAACAGTTGCTGTGCTCTTGTAACCTAGCATAAAATGTCAGTGTCTGATGCTGCATTGCTCCATCACTTATCTATCCTTGGTAATCTGCTTAAATGAGGAACAGTAAATGAAATCCTATTTACCTGGGGCCCTAGAGCTACTGTGTACCTTCCATGTTAGCACAAATAAAATGGTAAGCCAATCACATGTCCATCTCATTGAGGTTCACCCAGTGATCTGTGAGGCAGGCAATTCTGCCTGTCAGCTTTCCTAACACATCCAGGAAAAATGAGCACAACAGAAACTGATTTCAAGCAATATTCACTTCTGATTTGTTACTTTTCATCCCAGATTTGAGCTACGCCCCATTACTTCCCATACACTGTTTCAGTGCTTGAACCTGTCAGAAAAAAGTAGTGAAAAGTAGAAATATGCTAGTAGAGCACTGCAGACAGAAACCACAATAAATTTATTTTAGTTCTTTACCCAAATAACTCCTAGTTTCCAAAGTGTTTGGAAAAGTTTATAAGTACCAATAAAGATAAAAAGCATTTTCCCGTAAATGAACAAACAAACAAACAAAAAACAAATCTAGAGACTAAATGTGAACTTTGTAGATATCTGAAGTTTAGAAATCTCAGTAATTTGTGAGCAGTTTTAACATCAGTGTATTAGAAAGGTGCAGATTAAAGCATTGATCCAAACATCTGGAAAAATAACAGTTAATTATCAGTAGTTCATGCTCATGAGACTATTAGGATGGACCACACAGATTTGATAGACCATAAAGTGAATATTAGAAATGCAGTATGTTACTAGGAGAGTTTAGCTTTCCTCGGGTTATTGCTACCTGCAGGAGTGATTTCTTTCAACAGGAGAAATAATTTTGTGGGCACCCCATCCAGGATGGGTTCATGGTGGCAGCCTGAACTTGTGCACTCAGGATTAGGTAGCAGCAGTACATTTCTAAACTAGTGGTTGCACCCATCAAACATTATGGTAAATTTAACGTAGTCTAGAGATATCATTTTCCTGTTTGGATAAATGTCATTAGAAGGCTCTGTAGCTTCCCACTGCTTACAGTAGAATTTCTCCCAGGATTTTATTATATTGTACCTGCCTTCTAGTTTTATATGTTATACCTTTTAAAGACATGACATTCATGTCAGATTACTTGCTCCTTTCAATAGTTGTGGAAGAAGAATCTTTATTGTCTCATTTTTTCCCACTCTGATCCAATATCAGTACACACATATTTGGAAGGAAATAGAGTTCAAGTTTGGTTCCATTGTATGACATTTTCAGTCTTTCTTCTTTTATTTATAAGTTACCACTTTACTCCATTTGGCCGTCTCACTGGAGCTGACCCACAAAGCCATTTCACTCTGAGAGCAAACAGCAGAAAACCAGATGATTTACTCATTATCCTTTGCACTATTTGTGCTTTTACTCCCCTTCAGAGCACCTTATTTACTTCCATAGTCATAGCTTTCTGCTGCATATTTCATGGGAGTAAGAAGCAGGATAAACACGTCATCTGGTCCAAGGACTGGAGAAACTAAAGGCTGACTGTTGGACAATGAATGTGACAACAAAGATGAGAGTAAATGCTTTCTGGGGAAGCTAGAAAAAAAATAATACCAATGGGTAGAGGACGAAGGATAAAAGTTCCCAAAGCACCAGAATCACCTTGGCAAACTGAGTGAAGGAAGTGCAAGGAGGAATACTTACAGCAGTGAAAGAAAAAAGATGAGAATTCACAGCAGAGGTCATGTAGTGTGGTGTGTTGGGATTGATTCTGAGACAAAACTTGTGGATAGATGTGAAGAATAACAGAGACAATGATAGACTTCATGGGAATTAGGAAATTGAAAAACCTTCATTGTTGCAAAAATCTCATTTATTCAGGGTTGAACTTCTTGTTCCTCAACAGTTTTTAAAAGTCAACAGAAAATTTTTCTCAACTTTTTTGCCTTGCAAATTATGTCTCTGATACAGGAAAACTGATGGAGAATGACAGATATAAATCCAGAACACAATCACAAAAATATGCACATTAAATACGGTTGTGATGGCTCTTGATTCACAATGACTCAGCAGCTCAGAAATCTGCAGTATATGTTTCGAATTAAAAGACAGCAGTCATGTGAAGAAACACAGAAGTTCAAAAGCTAACAGGGAATCTCATTAAAATGAACCATACTGCAAACATTTTGAGTTGAAGGGAAAAAAAAAAACCAAAACAAAAAATAGAGATACCTAAGACTACTGCTTTTCATAAAACCTCTATGATGCAAATTTACCAAAAAACCCAGATCAGTTAGCCCTTCCACTAATATCCAACATGTTGAGGTATGGTTTAAAATGGTTTCAGCTCACCCTTACATAAAAGGAAGTTTCCTTCTACAAAAATCTTCCCCAGTATATTTATTCTTTTAATAAAGTTCCAAAGAATCTGCTTAATTTTCAGTTAAAGTTTGAGCCCTAGTAATAAAATCTTGAAAATATAATCTTAATACTTCAAGTTCATAGCAGTAGCAGGAGACTTAAGATGGTACATCTGAGTAATTTCAGGATGAATTTAATAAACCTATTATAGCCTTAGTGTTTCATTACCTTATGTCTACAAGAAAGGGACTGAGCTTTTAGAATGGTGCTTTTTTGCAGTCTGGTGGCCTATGTGTTCTGAGATGGTCCATGGAGTTAATGTGTTCATGGACCTAAAAGATCAATGTTCAGTAGCTAAGGAAGTTAGAGTCCTTGCAGCTCAGCATTTAGAAGGCTGTTTTTTTGACAGGATTATAGCTGAAAGCAGACAAAAAATAAAAAGCTTGAGGACTGTTGCTGAAGAGTGTCTAATAAACATCAGAAACGAAGGAGGAGATAGCACATAGGAACATTAAGACTACTTCCTAACTATTAAAACATTAAAGCTAAAATCAATTAAACCCTACATAAACCCTGCTTATTACTTACAATTTCATCTTTTACATTTGTAACTTTGAATTTATCAGATTTAAAAAGAAGGTGACAAGTCAACCAGGGTGTTCAAGCTGTTTTTTTGTACAGTTAGCTGAGACAGCCACATTTACATAACGAATACCAAAATATTGAGTGGAAAGTACCTATGGCATAAAGGGGCAAAAAACTCCTACCCACAGTGATGTTCAGACTACTGTTCAGAAATTTTAGCATCTAATTCAAGAGGATATATAAGATACCTTCATCCTCCTCTGGACTCAGAGTTTGGAGTCCTGAGGAAAGAGCTTAACAGAGCTTTTTATTTAAATCAGTCAGATGATATTGCCTACTTTTTTTTTTTTNAGGAAGAGAAAACCTGGATTCCAGGTTGCTGCAGCCTCAGGGAAATTAAACCCAGGTTTTAGTGGTTCTACTCACCAGGCATCAGTCTTATTGTGCTGAACTGGCCTGTATGCAGCAGATGATGCAATATTTATGGGGACAGAATTAGGATCAAGGGAAAACAGCCTAATTAGCAGGCTAGTAACCAAAATGCCCATTTGAGAGTGTACTGGTCCACTTTGCACTCAGATCTCCTTGGAATACATCGTTTTGTTCCAGCTACTGAATAATGTAAAGTACATAATAGGTAACAATCCAAGTACAGGGAATAACTCTTTGATTCAGGCACTGCCAAGCTAAAGACAACCTGAAAGAGGTCTTCTGCCTCAGAGAGTTTCCTTTCGTCACACAACATTTGTGGGCCAAGTGTGGAAAAGTTGATAAGTAACCTGTTCTCAGCTGTAGTTTGTTTTTACAGAAATACCATGTGTTTGTACAGAGTTACTGGAAGTCTTGATGATTTTAACTGAATTATGTCTTTTAGGGTTCAGTACTATATTTGAGGCTTCTCTTTACTTAACAAGTTTTTCCACATTCAGATTCATTTTTTTTCCTACTCAAAACCAACTTATTTCCATAGAAAGCTGTTCTTAATAATTTTGGAAGAATGATGTGATTAAACTTAAAGAACTATGTGATTAAACAGATGTACAGATCTATCTGGAATCACTCAACTAAGACAGGTAAGTTTTATTATGCCCATATTTTACACAAACAAACCATGAAAAATGAAACTTATTTGTTTGCCTGAGATTATAGAAGAAACTAAGTGGGCAGAATCAGGAATATTCTTTTAATTCCAAACTCAGTTCTGTTTCTGAATACATAGAGATGGTTTGTGCCTTAAAATACAGTATCTGCTGGAAACTCACCTACAAGTCAATGCCAAATTCAGCAGATGAAAATAGGGTCCAGAGTTAAGTACAACTTCTACCATCAGCTCAGTCTCTTTCTTCATTATTCACAGAAAATAGTTACTGTTGATTGGTATAAATAATCTTAACTGATTCAATTATGTGAGCAGGGAAATCCATATCCAGTGCTTCCTTCCATATTTACAGACGACATCAAGTAGCAGAAAAGCTTTCTGATGATCAATAAAGCTCATTTAAACTCACTGATTACATTCATATGCTTTTCCATCAGAGGTTTAAATTAAATGTCTTAACTCTAGTTTCTGAATTCATTCAAAATAATTCTATCTGCTCAAGAATGCATTAGAAGTCCTATTATTGTAATGGTGGGATACATTACTGAATTCATGGTCAGTGACTAAATCATCAAAGAATTGAAGAGGATGTAGATAATATCAGTGGACATATCATTTAATATGAATTTTAAAAGGATGTGCATGTTTGCACTTTTTCAGAGGTAATTGTTGATGGGTAAATATAGATTTTACACTAAATATAGTGTAAAAATCTGCATATCCACCAGCTTTTTAATGATTTTTAATATTTAAAAGCTTAACCTTAATAATTTTGCATACAGATGAACATACTGATGATAATCTCACTCTTACAGCTACCCATATTAAAATTTCCTCATATTGCCCAGTTTCTCAGCATTAAGTACATCTATGAATTTCCAACACATTTCACCAAAATTTTTCCGCAGTTACTGTCATAAATCAAGAATTAGAACAGATGAGGCAGTGCATGACCAGCAACTGTCATAACTCACAGAGGCCTGAGGATATCAGAAGTTTTAGGACTGGGGATGCTGATATAACAGTTTATGCACAAAGTTCTGCTGTTTGGTTAAAGTATCCACAAGTCCTTGCATATTTTTAAATACTGCTCACAGGTGGTGCATATTTTCTCAAGTGAGACATTTTCTGTCCTGTTTGAAATGAAATAGGGGTAGGACACTTCTTCTCCCTGAAGGGATGCTGCTAATGTAACTCAGAAGCATCAGAAAAGTATTCTTCTTTAACTTCCCCCCCAAAAAAAAATAATCACCAAACAAAATCTTTATTACTCCATTTTGTCCTAGATGCAAAAGAAAATATGTTGTTTTAATTGTGAATCTGTTAAGGGCAAATGGAAGCTACCATTCTTGTTGCTAAATTGATGCATATAGTGGTCAGTATCAATCAGTTTTCCAAACAGATGTTTATCACAGGTGACCATGTTTCATCAGGCCCACACACCAAACATAACTAAAACATCATGTAAAAATTCATGTAAAGAAGTTTTCTATATTTGTCATGCTCCCATCTTTTTCTACTCCATTTCTCCATGGAAAGAGTTATACTGGATCAGTCCTGGCAGTACCTCCTTTACTGACCTGGAGATCAATGAGACACTTTCTCTTTACTCATGAGATGCTACTCATCTTCCACTTCTTTAAAATAAGTGATATTGCTTAATTTGAGAACACAGAGCCCTGCAATTCAAGCCTGAGTTGTTTCTGTTCCTCTGCAGTGATAGTAAATTGCAGGTCCACCATCCTACATCACAGTAAACTCTTTTATAGTTAGAAGAGACATACTTTCACGTAGCTGTGTGTTATAGAAGGACCTGATAAATTCACTAAACTAAGTAATCTCAAACAGATGCATTTATTTGCAGTATTTTATTTTTGTTGACTATTTTGGACAAGCTCACAATTAACAGCTTTCCAGGGCAATTATACTTTTCTTTAGAATTCTGAAGTGAAATTTGAAAAATTTCAACTCCACCCTTTTCGTCTCTTAGAGCATCTCTACCACACAGCCTACTCAGCATTGAGTTCAGGGAACTGCAGTCCTTTCGACTTCTGTTCTTTAGTCATCTTTGCTCTCTTCTTATGCTTGAAAATTCAGAGCCAAAAACCAGTCAAAAGAGGCTGAACAAACTTTGTAGACATGCATAGCAAATGAATAATTTCTTAGTGGGAAGAAAGGTACTCGCTTCATTTGCTACGCAGACTTGTAACAGAAATAAGTCAGTTCTATTAGTAGGGAAGAACTTGGGACTTGGCTGTAATCAGATAGGTAGGAAAGAAAGGCCAAGATTTAAGAAAGAAATTAGACTTCTTGGAGATTGTAGCCCAAATTTTCTGCTTGATCTTTCATAAACAAGTAAATTACCATGGTTGATGTAACCTTTGGTTGATAAGATGTCTAAGACAAAAAAAGCTAAACCTGATTTAAGATTTCCTATGCAGCTATATGTAAACATCAAGTGCTCATAAACAGTATCCTGATTCGGTTTGCTCATCCTGTAGAATTTTGCATTGTAGATTCAAGGGGTAAAATTACTAAAAGAACCTGCAGCATCATTTGTTACTATCAGAGAAATAAAGAAATGGCTGCATTTCAGCACAAAGAAAACTGTTTTACAGTTGACATTTGAGCATCCCAGGGACCATTTCAAGGCAGCACCCTGGAAATCAATTAAGTAAGAAGAATTGAGTTAATTCATGTTGCTTGAGGCCGAGCACAAATGAAGACAAGCTTTTAATTGCTCAAATGCTTTAGAATTCTCCTATCCATGACTTTTCAAACCTATTACAATGAAAGAAATAAGGAGATTCAATACGGTATAATTCATGGGCACATAAGTAATTTCTGACTGTTGGTGATAATATTGTGTCAGAAAATAAGACATTTTTTCTTTTTTTTTTTTAATATAGGTTACTCAGTAATATTCCACCTTTGTTGTGCTATCATCTATAGATTTTGGAATTTTTTAAAATACTAACTATATACCACCAGATGCACAAAAGCGAAAGCATAAAAAATAATGACCTCATCCAATGCCTGTTCAAGCTAGTGGTGGCCCCTCTGGTGACAAAGCTGGGCAGTGAACTAGACAAAAAATATTTACTCAAGGTCATTCAACAGTATTCAATGGCAGATGGAGTTACCAGCACTTTGTATTTAAAATTTTAATGGTTTATCTGTAGGATAACGCTGTCAGTTGCCTACTGAGGAAAAAAAAATCAAGTCAGAGATTAAGTGCAAATAATATTTAAAAACTAGAAAAGGATTCTGTATTTATTTGTGCAACATGCTTTTGGCACTGGATTGTATTCTGACTTTAATAATTTTTCTAGCAGCTTAAGCATTACAGTGTCTGTTGCACATTTAAAACACCAATAGCTAAGAAGGCAAAGAAACATTTCACCTCCATCTTCACCACTACTCATTCTGGAATACCTTTTTGCCATTATTTTTCCTACAAATCTTCATTTCAAGCTTGGCAAGTACCTTTATTATCAATTGTCAGAGATCTCTATGGGGAATTTTAAAGTTCTTATTCTGTGCCAGTTTCTCCAAGTGAAGTAAATGAAGGTTGCAGAGGAAAGGCTGACACTGAAGAGAGGTATTCAGAGTTATGTTTACCAAAATGTGCAACTTTATTTTGAGAACTCTAAATGTAGAAACTGACTTAATTTCCCTTTATTTTTTTCTTTTTTATTCATCTTGAATATAAGCATGAGAGACATTTTGTAGAAGCTTATGTTATTGGAACTTGTGTTATTTTTTTTTTCTAATGTAGCTATATATATTTGTTCCTTTTGATAACAAAAAAAAAAAGGCATTGCAGAGCTTACAAAATAGACCAACCTTTCAAGACATCTTTTGAAAAAAATGTAATTTATTTAAGCCAAATTCTGAAAACAAAATTTTCAGAGGTGACCTGTCGCCTCCAATTTTCAAGTTCACTTGTCGCACCTCAGCAAAATGCCACTGAATTGAATCCCTTTCACAGACAATGCATAGTCTTCTAACTTGGATGAGTACTGTTGTGATCTGTGTTCCTGACAACCATGGCAGGTGCATAGAATTACTGTGAAAATCAGATTGCTGGCTTGAATCAATGTCCTTAAGTGGATAACCATTAATTACGGCAAAACAAACTTTCTCTCTTTGTGTTTCAGAAAAACTTGCAAGATAGCATGCCCTACCAACTGCAAGTAAGTACACAGCATTAACAACAATGTAATTGAGACTGATTAATCAAAATGTTTTTCTTTATGATTTTTTATTCTCTTTGAAGTATTTGTACTTATGTACACGTATGTTTGTGAAGGCCAAGGCTTTCAGCTTCCATGGCACGGTAGCATGTCACTTTCTGAGTGTGTTGGATTAATGGAATATTGCATGCCACAGCTGGTCTGTGCGTCATATGGCAATATATCCATAATGTGATAGCATGGTGTTTCAGATTGCAGTGTGCTGCAGAGACATGGGAATGGAGGAAGAAGAGACCAGAACAAAGCAAACAATGGAACACAGTAGCTCTGTGTATATCCCTCTTGTCTTCATCATGGGGCAGAAAGCTTTGTAGACATAAATAGCAATGGGACAGTGTTGTCCCAGTCAACATATTCCAGTGGAAAAGAACTTGGTCACAGTTGTCATGTCTTTAAGTCATGTAAGTTGGAAGTCAACAGGCATCTGTAAGTCGTGCAAAAAGTTCTCAGAAATGCATTTGTTATATGGACTAATTTACACTATTCAGCATTCAGTGTTACCTTTGTAACATTTCAGGGTATCTGTATTAAGGCAAGACACTGGAAAATGTGGAACTTTTCACGTTATCTATTTCTATTGTTGTATGTCTATTTTATGTTTTCTACAGTATTTACCACTGGGGACTGACAGAGATACTTCAGTACTATTATGACCTTGTTTTTGACATTGATTCAGATGTTGATTGACTGCCTAGAGTTATAGAGGAAGTACAGTAGAAGAAGTAATTCAGCTTCTGAGATGGAACTGAGCTTTGTCCTCTCAAATGAATTTTAAATTAATCTCTTGTCACACACTAAGAAATAATTTCAAACAACAGGCCTTTCAGCTATTACTATTGAATTGCTGTCAAAGCCTATTAAACCATCTACTCAAAGATCTTACTACAGAAATTTTAGGGAATTTATTTCTTGGACAAAGAAAGGAATTGAAAATTCCACTGAGGAACTGTCCACTCTGATTATAGATTTTCTGTCAGGGTAAATTATTTCAATATGCAATTAAAATGTATGGTCAAAATTTAGAATGTTTTTCTCTGTTTCTTGGACTTGAAAACCAGTATGTTATTTCAGTACAGGAGGCTAATAGAGGTTTATGCTTTAATTTTCTCTTTAATATTTACAAAAAGGAGAAATTATTTCTAGAAAATGTGCTGGTACTGGGTATGTAACATTAGAGTTTTAAGAAGAGTAGGTTCTAGATTTCAAACAAAGTTAATGCTAGTGAATTAAGGGAATATGGACCAGACTTGTTGATAGAAATTCTTTGTAAAAGTTTAGCACTTCGCCTATGTCCAGGTTTTTAGTACCATTATATAAGCCACTTTTTTTTTTTTTTTTTTAATAAAAAAGTAAACTTTACACTCCTACATTTTCAGCATAGAATGATAGAATAACTTGGGTCAAACACAGTGAAAACTATTATGACAGCTGTATTTTAAGAACTTAAGAATGCTTACTTAAGAATAAGAATGTATATGTAGCAGTGTATAAAATTATGAAAAATTAAAATTAAACATCTGAGGTGAATCATATTTTTGTAAGAAACCGGGATTCTTACAAAACATCAGGGATATATGATGTAAAGAATCATGTAGATGTAACACAGAGAACTACAAAACATTTTGTTAGAGGAGGTGAAAGCATCTCAAGTCTGTTCATCCTGATTTTGTTGAATGCTTGCCTCAAAGATCTCTCTCTATAGGTGCTCACAGAAATATTGGCATGTGTTTATACATACATGTATGAAATAGAAAGCTAAGACAGAAATAACTAGAGTACTAAAACCACAGGATGATTTGTACCTCTAAGGACCCCTACAAATGAGGCAACGTTAGCTTACTATATGGTCAAACCCTGTATGATTTCTCTGGAAGCATTTATAACCAATTCAACATTATTGCACTAAAAATAGCAGGGTAATCAGAGATGATTTTTATCCTTTGTGGATATCAGCTGGTTAACTATTTTTCCATGTCTAATACAGGTTGTAGTTAATATTTTCTTTTTTCTTCACACTGCTTCAGTTTTGTAATTTTGTGAAAATACAGTTTATGATGATTATTTCCCCATTATTCCTTGCAAGCTTTTAATAATTTAATTTGATTTCATTAATTTAATTTTTTTAAAAAATTATTTTATGTTGAAGGTGTCATTGTGTTCTTTCTTTCAATAGACATAGACCAGAAGTATCTGATAACTTTGCCTAATAGCAACAGCTTGATCTGGGATACAAACCATTTGTGTAAAAATGGAAATTTTCTCCTATTCTGAATTCTTGTCACCATATGTCAATCCTCCATTGAGTTTGTCTTCTGTGAACTGGATTGTATAGTTTTAATTCACAAGATTTTATTCTTACATCCCCACTGGTTTTCAAAGTTGTTCATAGAATAAAAATAATTGTCTTATAGAAGTGTGTAGCTCAGGTCAGCAAAACCTAATGGGCTCAGGAGAACACATCATACTGAAAGTCAATGAGATTTAGACTACATCTATATTTTAGACTGCAAGGACAGGGAGAAAAAAACTACTATAATGTATATTTGTGATTTTACTGTAAAGTATTAGTCAAGGTTAATAGGTAACAATTAAGCTTAACTCCATCTTTCTCCCCTATTGGACTTCCAGACCTGGAAATTAACTGAGTCAGCCTCATTTTGTTCAGCTGCTGAAGTTCAGCTTTGATTAGTATGTGTCTACAGTCCCTGTAGAGAAACACTGAAATCAACAAATGCAGGGATATCTGTACTTAAAATGGTTGCTAGATTTTGAGTATCAAGTGACTGATCTTTGACTAATAAAGATGCTTTTATAATCCATCGTTCCCTTCATGGAACATGGATTGATCCAGGTTTTCATTTATTAGTGATTTTGTGTATCTGATTCCACAGATTTAAGATAGAATTTTAAAAAATGGAATGGAGACATTGTGGATTGAACTTCATCAGCAAAAGAAATTATGCCATTAGTAATTATTAGAGCATTTCTTCTTTCCTTCTACCATAATCATGCTTTTAAACTAGTGAGAGGGAAAACAAAACTGACATATTTTCTCTCTGCCTTTGGAGCACTTTTCAGTGATCAAACCAAACTGACAGTGGAAGAGTCCATGACTTTGTTTAAGTAAAGATTTCAGAAAGAATCTATTTGATATCCCATTCTAAGCAGTTACTTTTAGATATGAAGTAATGCTGAGTGAAAGGGAAAAAAACCCCACCAAAACCAGCAAATAAACCTAATACCAAAGTAAAATAGTTTAGTAAGAAAAAGGAAGGAATTTCTATTAAACTAAGAGGAAACTAATGTAGGCAAGAAAGAGAGACATTCATCAACCTGGGAAATGTTAGCGGTAGCAGACCTTCCTTGTCTCAGCAAATTTAGAAGAGCTATGGAGTGGACCCTAAAAGAACCCTAAAAGTGGACCCTATGAACCCTAAAAGAAAAGGCAATGTATCTTTTTTCCTCTGTATGTTTCTTGCAGGTGTTTGTATTTGTCCCATAAAAAATGGAAATACCTCATCACAGAGGTAAGATTATTGTGAGATAGTTACAAAGTACAAAAATTTTAAGACTGGAGGCCATATAGGAACTCATCTGCAACTTGACCTTACCTAGAGTGATCAGCTAATCAAAATGTGGAAGATAAAGGCAAAGTTCTGTATCTCTGCCTTCTGCAACTGCAGAAAATGACTAAACTGTATAAATGCACATCTAAATATAGAAAGTGAAATATATACTCACTAGTTTATAAAAATTTACAAGCTCTGCTTCTCTGTCTTTAAGATTGAAGAGCCCATAAATTTCATAAACTGCATAACGAATTTACATGTCAGGAGATTAAGCACTTAAGAAACTGTAGGAAGTTGTGAACTCCATAAACTGAAGGGACATAATGGGAGAGAGGAAGGAGCGAGAGAAGGAAGGAAGGAAGGAGGAGAGGAGAGGAAGGAAGGAAGAATGGCTGAAAGAACAGAGAGAAGGTGGCAGGGGAGGAAGGAGGGAAGGAAATAATACAGCTTTTGTTTTGCACAGCTGAAATTACACACGCTTTAAGAAATCACATCTGTACCTGTTCTTCCTCTTTCATTTTCTTACTTTTACTGGTAATGCTGAAAGAAGATGAGGATTGTCTCCCACAGCTTCCTCATTGCCACTGGTAAATTCGTTTTTCTGAACATGAGCAATATTTTTGATCTTTTAAATAATCTGTTCCTTCATATAATCCAGACACTTACTATTCTTCCTGTAAAGCAGTCTGGACTAGAACACACAGCACCATTAGTGCAGTAGAGTTGAAAGAATGAAAGGAAGGCATATTTTATTAATTATAAAAAAATTAAAAATCCATGTAGCCAGTTTAACAGCCTTTGGTGAGAATAGAGACATGTTCAGCATGTATAGAATTGTGATGGTTCCAAGGACAGAACATAAAATATATTGACTAATATCTCACTAATTTGTGAGAAGAGTTTAAACCAACTAAAAAATTGTCCCCGTTTTCCTTGCTGCAAAAGAAAAGATACATCAGATAGGACATGTTAAAAGATGAAAACACCTATAGTAGGACTCGGATGGAACTGGCACAGTGGGTGCTGATGATATTGCCTAAACCCCACTTGAAGTCTCATTTAACTTTGAAAGTGCTGATTTGGTCTGTGAGTTCTGACTCTGCAACAATTTCAGTTTGCTACAACTGAGCAATTTATCATCATCCTCCTTTACTCTGGGATAAAGAAGTTAGTTTTTTTTCTCATTTCTTCTGAATTTGATAGTCTAGACATTGGAAACAAAGGAATATAAGACTTCAGTGAATAAATGGAGCACCATGTACCATAATGCCATTAGAGTATAAGGGGGAAATCCATCTCGATTTCTGGAGTGACAGAAGGATCCCAACAGATTGCTACATTGGAGGCTGAGATGAGCTTAACAAGGAAAAAGCAGCAGAAGCATCCCATTGTAACTGGCCTTAAGGCTTCCTGTATTCTTTGCAATGACTAGCTCAGAACAGAGTACTCCACGGATCCAAAGGGATACGAGTATGATGCTTGTTGAAAAACAGCAGATCTCAATTGCTACCATGACAGTTTATTGGTGGCAATATAGCAGCTACCAAGTCTCTCTGGTTCCCATCCGTGACCTGATTTGTCAGCTGGAAAGCTAAGGAGTGGACAGCTAGTTCACTAATTGGTATCCCATCTGGTGAGTGCAAAATTTGGTGAAGACTAATAGTGGGCTATCATGGTGTGAATTAAACCATGTGGCCACTGAATGCTGCCATACTGACCATCTAAGAACTCCAACGTGGAGTGTAAGGAAGTCAAGTGGTATGCCCCAATTGATATTGTTTGTGCAATTTTTCCCCCACTTTTTTTCAATTCAGTTTGCCTTCACATGGACAGGTGTTGAGTACACCCAGAACCAGCTGCCCAATTAGAAGAACAGCATGACCATTTGTCATGGGCTTATCCAGACTGTACTGGAACAGCTTGAAGGCCCAGACCACCACAATACATTGATGTTATTGTGTGGGCAATGTAGTGAAGGGAGAGTTTGAGAAAAGGCAAATAATAATCCAAATTCCACTTGCAGCTGATTTAGCCATTAAAAAAATTAAAAAAAAAATAAAAAAAAGAAAAGGTCAAAGGACCTGCACAGGAGATCCAGTTTTTGTGTATAATATGGCAATAGGGATGTAATTACATTCCAGTGGATGTGAACAATAAGAGAACAACCACATTCCAATCAGCTATCAAAAAGGAAACACAAGTTTTGTTGTTTTCTGGAGAATGTATATTCCACGTTGCAGTCAGCTTGTGAGACCTCTCTGTCTAGTAACCCAAAGGAAGAAGTAATTTGTGTTAGATCCTAAGGAGAAATAAGACTTTGAATAGGCCAAACAGTAGAGAGTGGAGTGCAGTAGCCCTTGGACAAGTCCATACAGGACTAGCCATGAGAAACATGCTCTACACCACTGACTTCTAGCATGGGCTCACCTAGAACCTGTGGCAGAAAACACCCAGAGAGACTCAAGATTAACCCCTAGTATTTTGCAGTGGGGGATATAAAGGCCAACTTCATCTCAGATGCAAAGAAGATATTGACAGCATGTGAGAGGGTTGAGGTTGCTTCAGGACTACTTGCTACAGAAGTACAGATCCTTTTGGCATTGTGATTGCCTTTATTATGCTGGATGGTCAAAGGATAGGTCACTTCTACACATCATGCAAGCAACACTATAGAGGAAGCAGGTAGCACTGATCCCAAAAAAAGCAATCTGCTCTGTTTACTGATGAATCCTGTTGTAGTCTGCAGAACCATCAGAGATGTAAAGCTGCTATGTAGAGTAAAACATGAGAAGTTAGGAATCTTCTGAAGGAAAAGGTGAATTGAGTTCAGTCTGCAGAAGATGTTAAAGGAGGTAGAAGTTTTCTGGCTTTGAAGGGGCACATTACCTATAGACTAGATGGGCATTTGTCTATTTTTGGAAGCTGCTGTGTGATTGCTTTTCCGTCACTTGGATTTTTTCTCTTTCTTTCACCTTTTAAAGTGTCCTTGTCACCTACTAAAGTGTTTTTAAACAAGTTTTCTCATCTTCACTTCTTCATATTCTCTCTTCTAGTTGAGCAGGGGAAAGGAAGGAGGGAGCAGCTGTGTGCATGATATTCAGGGTCAATCCACATCACAAATTACATAGGCCTTTGTGAAGGATAATCCCTTTCATGTTTGTGCTCCATTCAGAATGCTGAAAGATGGAAGAAGATGGAGCCATATTTTGTCTCTTCAGATGTGTGGGCAGATCCAGAGCTGCAGTTCTTAGTCATGCCATTCTAGCCTTGACTTTAGTGCCCCAGTTTTTGATAAAGATAAAAGCATATCTTCTAGCTTTGTAGCTTGTGACTTAGAAGACCATTTCTTTAGATGGCTGCCTTCCTACTGATGATTCAGAAAGAAGTGTAGATGCTTCACTTGGTAGAAGTCAGATGCTGCAACCTCTCCTGAATCTGGACAGCAGTTTCTGTTTAAATCAACATAAAGACTTCACAGATGGTTGGGCAGCACTACAAAATAGAATCAAATTTCTTAATCATATGAGGATTTCTCAATCAGGATCAAAGTATTAAAGAAGAAAGAAAATTAGCAAAACATAATTGGGCTGCATAAGTTATTACAAGGACATGAATTCATTTTAAGACATGGAAATATCTGGTTCAGGACTAACCTCTACACAGAATTGCAATTTGTTTTAAGCAAATCATTGTTTACTGGAATGCAAGTTTGTTGAATACAGTCTCAGCATTACCAGAGCCAGTAATGCATAATTTTCTATCAATGTATCCACAATGTGTTAATCTTAGGAAGCCTTAGTATCCTTGTCTTAGTATCTATTTTCCTCTTAATTCTACATTTTTTTAAGAACTTCTCATCATGACTGGGTGGGAAAAGAAAAGTTGCAAAAATACTTCTCTTGGAATGGAGGAATTAAAAGATAATATAGAAAAGTATTTATCTCAGGCATTGTGATATTCAAGACTGGTGTGACAAAACCTACTAATGAAAACAGCAACACACATACACTGCTACTTACAGATATAGTTTGTAAGGACTTTTTCGAAGTATATATTTGACTTTCCTTTGAGAAATGCTGCAGGGTACAGATCTTTAATAGATTTTCTGATTTACAAATTGAGATTTGTATCATTGTTGGATGTGAATTTGAAGTTTTTTTACAGTCCAGAACAGAGTGTATTTCAGAATGCTGTTTGAATGAATACATCAAAATCTGTGTTATTGAATGTTAAATATAAACTCTTCTGAGTTGAAATTACTTGAACCTCTTCCCTCAGAATCTTTTCCCTGAATTACTAAAAACTCAAGAAGAAAAAACTGTTCAATAATTATCTGTTTACAAAGAGGTTCAACAGTATTCTTCTCATCTCCATGCCCAAGAGAAATGTTTTTGCAGCTTTTAATTATATATATGAAATCACGAGAGCATGTCACCTTTAAGGAAGACTGCCTGCTTGTAGGGGTTAATATATAGCCCAGGGAAATACCAAGGTGCAGCTGTCTGAAACTGCCCTGAAGTTTTAAGTGAATGTTATGATAAAAAATAAATGGCATTTAAAAATCAGAAGCAATTAAGGAAAGAAAAACATGCCTAGTATTGTAGGGACAGGAAATAAAAGGGGGAGGAATGGGAAATGAAGCTCTGGGATGGAGTAAACTCTCCACATATCTGACAGAAGATATCCCCATATCTGTCTCTCCCAGGCCCTGGCATAGATGAGGCAAGCAGGAAAAGCTGTGGCCCTTTTGGTAGCTGCCCTTGGCAAGCTGCTGTGCTAAGGAACTTTGCCTGAAGCTGGGCGTACTGCTTGGATGTTTGCACCTTTTCTGTGTCTCTACTGCATAATGTTCAAGGCAAGCTAATCAAACAAACTTACAGTTAAATAGAATATGAATCTATAGAATTTGCAAACAGCCTGACTTCTGTTTCATTAATATCAGCAAAAATTTTACAGGTAATTTCAGCTGAAGAGCCAAGGCATTGCTGAGGAGTTTTGAGAATCCCAGATATGGGTCTTAATGAATAAGGTAAAAGATATTTGCACCCTGCTCAGTTGGTTGGAGCATGGTGTTAATAATGCCAAGGTTGTGTTTGATCTCTGCATGGACCATTCACTTAAGAGTTAGATTTAATGATCCTTCAGGGTCCGTTCCAACTCAGAATATTCTGCGATTTCCTACAATCTGGAGACTTCAGCCAAACAAACTGAGTTTCATGCAGAGGTCTTCTGGAAGTTTTGATTGAATGAGGTCATGAATCGAATGATGAAGTTACTGTCGTGACGAATCATATGGAAATTACTCTGAGTGGTGTTTTTTAAGTGAAAACCAAACTGAATTAGTGAAAACTAACTTTTATTGTATTCTTATAGTTTAGTTAAAAAAAAATCTAAATAAAATTAGCAGGAGGAACAGCTGGGAAGGTTTCTTTTGCAGGAACCCTCATAAAATAATTTCTTCACAGTACTGATATGAAATAATTATTAAAATCTGAAAAGCAAACAAAAAGGTATACTTGAACAGAAGTAGAATTTCAACTTACGTGATAAAGTAATGAGAATCCGGGAGCAAAAGGCAGATAAGAAAACTACCTGTTGTACTGCCTTTGTATTTTACTTAGCTGGTCTCAGTTTTAGCTTCAGAATTATGAAAACAGCATATCATTTGTCAAGACTTAGACATTACGTAGACAGTCAAGATGTACAACCAACCCCTGAAAACTTAATTTGCACTGCAGAGTTATATAAACAAGATCACCTGAAACTGGGAGAAAATATTACAGTACAAATCCAGGCAGACAGGAGCAACATAGCCTAGAAATGACAGCACAACCCTGGCTAATTACAACTGTGCACCTTCAGTACTGCTTGAAGAAGGCTGGGGAAGCTATGTTACTTGTTTAGCTCAAATGTACATCTTGACACTTGGCATATATTACATGTACTACTTGAAATTTTGTAGGTGTTGTGTTTATTTTCCAGCTATGTTTCAGAGATTTCTTTATGCTTGTCCTAGGTTTCTCTGACACCCTCATTTTTTATTTTCTTTAAACAGTACTTCAGGTATAAACCTGAAGAATATTCTGTATGCCAGTGTTTCTGAATTCCATGGCTGATTACAGACAGCTGGGTCATCATACAGCCTCTTTGGCCAAGGTTTTCAGGTTTGAATATTGCTGCAGAAAATTCCTGATGTTTCTCCCAGGATTAGAGAATTTCTGACAGTTTCCTCCCTACAGTGTCGGGGTACGAGACACCAGACATTACAGTAATTTATTTTTCCTTTCTGGGATTTGGCTTTTTACTATTCTTTCAATTTCTTTGTTTAAAAACTCTATATTACATAGGTATCTATCAATTAAGTCAATACTTGTACTTTTCTCAAGTGAAAAAGCAAAAATCAGAAAAATTAAAACTTATAACCATTCTTGCTTTGAAAGGTGGGGCCAGTCTTCAACTCAGAAAGCCTGGTGTAAACAATTTTTCATCCCAGACAATTACTCTGACATTGACACCTATTTCTACTGCAATTCTAGCTCTTCATTCCAAAACTAATAGCAATCTTCTACAGACTTGTTCTCTCTGTCCCTGTACTACTTGATTGTCTTTACAATAATCAGTTCATTCTTCTCTAGTCAATACTTTCAGAGTCAGTCCCTTGGTCTAAAGTATGATGCCAGATGTACCTGCTACAAGCCATTCCCTCATAAATTATTTTTCCTTCACTACTAAGGTCCCCAAACTCTATTCATTCTATGGAATATACCCAGTGGCTAAAATAAACCTTTAAATGAATACATTAGGCACAAATGTGTTAGCCACATAAAAGAATGCATTTCTGTATCAAATTCAAGTTGCATTTCTTTCTTAAAACATAAGGAAAAAAATCCAGGAATTTACTGATGTGTCCTAAGCCCTTTACAAGGAATCCATTAAGAATGTGTTCATGTGTCCCTTAATTGTCCCTCAATGTAGTTTTCTTTCATTCTTTGTCATGTAACAACAGAGTAGAGTTTATCGAAAACAGATGATGTCACCAAGGGCAGAGCTGCAGAGCTGTGTGGAATAGTCAAAAGTGTATCTACCATTATTTCTACTCTCCCCATACAGCCCCTTACGTGCACTGAGGAGTAGGAATGAAGGGGAACTGCCCTTCCTGCTCTCAACTTCCGTCACACCTGTGCATGTACCTAAAGTCAGGATTATCACCCCTATCAGGATGGTTCATTTCTTCAGTGCTCTCAGACTACTGTCCCTGGAATTTAAACAAGGACAAGTGCTCTCCTATGGGTGGAAATCTTTCACGCTTGATTTCTGTTGGAGACTGGGAAGTGAGAAAGCAGGCAGTGCAGGTAGTTATCAAAGAATGCTTTGCATTCTATAACACTTAGTAAGAGAACAAAATCATCCTTTATTGGTTCTAAACCGTAAAATTAACATGAATTATTCCTTTCAATATTAGACCACTCTAATATTGTATTTAGCAGTGATGGTAATGCTTCAAATTCACTGAGAAGTTTCAATATTTTAAGGCAGCCACGTCTGTCTACCTGACATCCCTGTCTAATAGGGTAATCCCACTGTTTGACCCAGAAGAGACTGCAGTCAACAGGAACGAAGGGGCTCACCCTCACTGTTCACGTGACAACTGCATCTGAAGACAAGCCCTGGATCATCCACCCTCCAGAGATAAACTTTTTCAAGCCTTCAAGGAAGGGGATGTCTCAGAATATGAGAGAAGGGGCAGAGTACAATATTTGACACCAAAGATATTCAGGCTGCCCTGTCCAGAAGGTCTGTAGAAGAGTTGAACTTATCTTGAATTTCCAGTACAGCTACAGCATGATACCTTCTGCAGGGAGCCTTAGGAAAAGTCCCTGACAATTTCACCTGAAGTAAAATTTATGAGTTGGTCATTAGGCAACTACTGGAAAAAAAAAATAAAACAACAACCAAAACCAAACACACTCTCAGGGATATGAAAGATATATTTGAATAAGAAAACATAAAAGGCATGCTCTTGAAAAAGTTTATACCTCTAGAACCAAAGATAGTATGATGCCTCATGCACACAGCTACAAGGATATAATAGTTCCTCTCCATCAGCTGAGATTTGATGAAATTCTAGAACTGATGTAGTGCTGCCGTCCTATTGATTGCAGAGAAGCTCATCCTGGTACCTCTTCTCAGGGCACATTGACTTGAGCACAGCACTGTCTTGATGTGGCTGTAGAGCTTGCTGATGAGAATTTCTTCAAAGAAGGTCAGACTGGAAGACAGGAAGACCAGGTGTATATCTGTAGGTACTTGGTCATAAAAGGCTACCACTGCATTCTGTCTTTATAAATCATCTCTCCCTGAGCTTCACCTTACTCATTTTCCTAATTTAAGACCATCTAAGTGTAATTACGAAGTCCAAATTAATGATTAGTAGCAAACAATGAGCAATATTTCTTTTACTGAGCAGCATTACAGTACTGTGTGTACTCAACAGAAGGGGCAGGCAGTGAAATATGATGCTAGACTAAAAAGAAATCAGAATGTTCACTGCAGTAATATGTCATTGGTAGTAATTGTGCCATAAAAATGAAAATGTTTATTTTTGATCTGATTCTCTTATTAAAATAAATCCTGTTGAGGGAATTTACCTAAAAAAGTGATTTTTCTACATGTGCAGAAATTTTTCTAATTATGCAACTACTCCTGGGAAAGCTAGCTACCACTGAAATGCAATGATATTTTTGTAAAAACAACGATTTATGTTATTCTTCTAAAAGATACGTCATTGCTGACATTTTAATTATGTAATTCCTTCTTAGACTTCTAATTTCCATGTTGTTTCTATAATTCAAAAGGAAATTGTTGTGATACTTCTGAAAACAACAATAATAAATATTCGGTGATCACACAAAGCAGGTCTACATATTCTGAGCGGAGTGTTAATATATGAACCTCTGCATAAAATAGATATGGAAATAATATGAAAATTGCACTTCTGGATAATAGTGACAAAATACAAATTTTGACTGTGGAGAAATTGTTCCCCACAGAGAGATCAGGAATAGCTTTTTAGTTTAAAAATTGACTGAACGTATCAGATACTGTGCAGGCAGTTTTGCTAAACTCTTAAAATTGACAATTAATTTTTCAAGCTCTGGGTGCCAGATCTTTGTTTCCATGTAAAGAGCAAACTATCTTTCCCAGCTGGAAAACATAAAAGGAGGATCTATGAAAGCAATATTCTTCATGAGCAGTAACAAGGAACTTCTGAGCCTAGGTAGTAATTAACAAGCCTTCCTGCCTGCTTCTGCAATAAGTTTCATTGCCTACACATCACTGAACTATCTGGATCTGCAAATCACATTCAACCTGGGACCTCCAAAATATCTTTAATATGGTCTTGCAAAACACTGAAATAATTAAGTTCTCTTGCCATGAAGCAATGGCAAGTATAACCCATATGTAGTTTTCTAAGAAAAATAACAAAAAGATAAAATCTCTAAACCTACATGAAGTGCAAAAAAGAAACCCCAGAAAAGTTGGAAGAGACAACCTTCGTTTTCCCTTACTCACCTACTCATAAAAACCAAATGCTATTCTGAAGCATTAAATCACTGCTTTCAGAGCATTTTCTCTTGCTTTTTGTTTCCTACATAGATGTACACCTTTGCCCCATTTTAATAAACAACTTGTGTTTTACTCAAGAAAAGAGAATGTTACAACCTTCTACATTATGTAGCAGCCCTCTTCTTTCCCATTCATTGTCTTAGACTTAGTTGCTGCAGAATAGTCTATATGTTTTTAAAAGCATTTATAAACCTTAAAAGTTTTAAGGTACTTACATATGCACCTTAAAAGTTTTGCTTTATTAGATTGCTCAATACAGGTAAACAGCTGTTCAGTCTCTCCCAAGGTATAGTCCTTCTTTCTAATCTTCACATCCTTTTCCAGCACCTTCTAAACAAAAACAGCTTAAGGGATGAGCAGTTGGGGCAATCAAAAAGCAGGAGACATGGGCTAAGGCAGATAACAATGCAAGTCATGCAGCATGTGGGGTGATGAGGACAAATTTCTGATGCAGGTGTTTGCGAAGTCCCCATATGTCTATAGCTGACTCAGTCCCCAAATATTCATTGCCTATATTAGGCAATGTAGAGGCCAGAACTTTGCATAACGCTGTTCCCAGCTTTGCATACTGTCATGAATAAATGCATCCTCATCCTCTTCTGCTGAGCTTCTTGCGTATATTCAGCTGCAGTTTGATTCATGCATCTGTGCACTTCCTATTAATCATAACTGAATTAAGAACAGAAATTAATATATGTGATATCACTGGCATTCAAATGTTTTCATATTGCATTGACTTGTAAGAGTGATGTTTATAGCTATGTATTTAATTTACTTAACACCTAAAATCTGCTGCAAAGATATGAGTCAGTGTCTTAGCAGTCAGAGGTTTCACATGTGAGATTGTCTTCCTCTCTATCTTCCTTCTTACCTCTAAAGTTCAGTCTGGGGAAAAAGAATCTGATTAAATTGGGCTAAGTAGGAATCAAGAGGAACATCTACATGACCTTGAAATGATCCTCAATGAAAATTAGTGGATTAAATATTCATTACAATCATTCTTTGGCTCAACAACAACAACGAAATTTAAAAATCTGGGAATTGTAAAGTTAAGATTTGTCTTTCACCATCCTTGAACTGGTCCAGCACATGTGGAAGGTAAGGCAGGAAGGAAGGTTATACAGATCTCCCCTTCTAAAAACTTATGATGCAGAATTCACAGTCCATCTATTAATAGTTAAGACGGTTGCTTAGGAAAACATGGTGCCTCTCTCCAGCATCATTAAATCTGACTCCAATTTGATAACAGAAGAAATAGCTTGCAGGGTATATAATTTTCTGCATTTCCACAGACTGTGACATAGTCTCTCATATTTTTGTGACAAATTGTTACTGTTTGTGTGTGCATAGTGAATGGTGAACTTTGACATTAGCACAAAGCTCACAGCTATCCAGCCTGCAGCCTGTAGTTGTGCACTAAACAACAGTGTAATAAATGTGGTCTGAGGAAGGTCATCTTGTGTAATATCAATATAACCAGTAGCAGGCTATTTAGATGGAAACTATAGGTCTTGTAATATTTTTTTTTCTAGAAAGAGTAACTTAGTTTCTGATCACAACACTTCAGTTCATCCAGCTTCTACTTAACAGAAACTCTAATGAACATATAAAATGTTCAAAGAAACTCCAACATTTCTCAGACTCACTTCTTTGTTTAAGTCAAAATAAAAAATATTTTTTCATAATAAATTTAACATTTTATGGGACTTACTGAAGAAGAATCACTTAGTAGTATATCTGTCGCAGTACTAAAAAGTCGTATCTACACACATTATTACAGATGGAGTTTCAATGTCAGAAACAGAAGATCTATCATTTTCTTGTTCTAAAATGGTGCCTCTGATTATGAATGTGTCTTCCCAAATTGCATAATTGTTGGTGGAGCTGTATGATGTTGCAAATGTGTCTCTGGTTTTATATCTATTAAGGCCGTACAGATTGCATCAGTATTTCTGCCTTCTGTGGGGGATTTTTGTTCATTTTTTTCCTTACTCCATAGGAAATGTAACAAAATAATTTTCCATGTTTTTTTTTCAGACTGAATCTCATATTAGTGCTGCTTGCAGTGTTAGTCATTGAAAAAAACCCCCGCTAAATCTTTAGCAGATGAAGCAGAATGAAGAGGACTTAAAATGTTAGCTTTAACTGGCCATAACACATGTTGTTTTACACAAAACAAAAGTAATTTTAAGTAAGAGTCTGTGAAGCTGTGAGTATACTACCTTAATTAAAGCACAGTTTTTATTTATTTATTACTATATTTATTTGTGTTTAGTCCACTATTACTCAACTTTGTCTTGAGCTCAAGAGTGTTTATATGATACACTGAAGTAGCTGTGCTGCCCTTGTGGAAAAAATGATTTTAGTATGTAAAGACATGTCAGACAACAAATAAGTAAGTTACGAGATGAGTGACTATATTGTTTGGATGAGAAAGAATGTAATCTCCCAGCTGGAGACACTTTCTGAACACATATTTTTTTTTGTAAAAATGAAAGTAGGTTTCCAATGCCCTTTATTAATCATACGAAGTATCAAACACAGAGAGAGTCTCACTGTACCCCTCCAGTGCCTCTTGCATGTACCACTTGCTCTTGGATAATTGACAGCTGCAGCTGCCTTTAAGACCTTATTTGCTGTATTTTCCATGGGAAGCCTGGGAATTGAAGAGCCTCTCCTTCTTTACTCTCACTATGTCTCATGTTTCAGATATTTTTCATATTTTCTTAGCAGATTAAAGCCGCTTAAAAGTTGAATTTTTTTGAAGACAGGTTTTATTGTGTAATTAAATGTTCACATTAATAAAAAGTCATGTGTAATCCAAACAAACTTTCCCCCCCCCCTTTTGTCATGTGTGTTTAGGGTTTATCACTGCAGAATTTTGCAAAAGGGAAGGAGAAACTGGAGTCTCAATTTCATCTTTGTGACTGCCCTTGTTCTTACAGAAGAAACAATTTTACTTAGAGGTGTGCCACACTGGAGAAGTACAGAACTAAAGACTAGTATAGAAAATAATTTATCCTGTAGTCCTAAGTGTGTCCTTGAAACTTTGCCACAAAAACAGAACAATGTTTTATGTTCATAACCACATGCATTAAGATATCTGGAAGTGCTGGGGAAAAAAAAAATATTATATATGAAAGTGTTGTAAGCCACTTGAAGTGATTATAAATGTTTTAGTTTTACTTTTAAAAGAAAACTTATCCTCTTTTACCTGGCTATCAACACCCTTCCCTCACTTCGACCTCTTACTAGGGTGAACTCACTGAATGGAACAAAAATGAGCATTCACACAGCTACTATAGCAACAAAAAAGTTGTGATTCCCAAAATTTTATGTATTTTATTATGCATTTTTATTAGATTTTGATTTTTAACCAGTCATATATTATTCAGTATTTCCCATCTACTATTCATTATTATCTTATTAAAATTTTCAGTTATCATATTAGAGAGCAGAAACAATAAATAAAAAATGCATGTGGGAATCAAAATTCATGTCTGACTGATTAATGAATAATGAAGGAAGGAGGCATCATATGAATCATCAAGACCTGTTAAAGAACATTCATAAAACTGTTGCCTTTCTTCTCTGAAAATCTCCCTTTCATCAAACCAAAATTGGAGTTTAACTAATCTGATAACCAGAAGGAAAGAATGTCTGCAATAGATATTTTAAACATTGTACATAATATAAATAATGTAATACTAGATTGTATTATTCATAAAACAACGTAAAAATTGGATGATTATTCTTGGAAGTATATAACTTATTTTTAGGCAGGCCTGTCCTGTCTGAACCATCGCATTGGCCTTTTTCAGACACCTGCAGGGGCAATATCACTCATTCCTGTTATTTGTGCGGAATATTCCTCAGATCTAATTGTTTATGAATCATACTCTTTGATGAGGGCAAAAAGAAATGTAATTAGCTCAATATCTCATGCAGTACATGCCAGTACAGACTGTAACTATAAAATAAAATGAAATAACTTGAAAAAATGTTTCTGTCCTATTACTAAAATTTAAACCACTTAACAATTGGTCAATTAAATGCCATATCACTACAGTGAAAAAAAGAGAAACAAACACTCTAAGCTGAAAGCTCATTCATTGAAAATTTGACCATTTTTTCTAATTTTAAAAACTAAGACCATTATTTGAAGTTGGATGCACAACAAACACCTATCAACTGAAGATAAAAACTTGTTTCATGTAAGTAACCTCATTAACTGGCCAAAAGATATATTTTCTCAGCATCTTTGTTTTGAATGTGCTAGAGTATATCTTTGCAATGCTCAAACCAATGGAGCGGCCACAAAACTTCAAAAGATCATGCTTGTTAGAGTTGTTCAAACAGCTCACCTGGGCACAAGGGTGACCTCTGTGCAAGCTTAACTAACTGCCTACATAAAGCCTGTAACCAAGGCATGGTTTGCTTCTGTTCTTTCAACAGACTTATCTGTAGTCTCATCCACCACCTGCATTTGCAGATAGTAAAACAATGGTTAATGACTCAACCCTTTCCAGGAGAGAAAAGCTTACCTGGAAATTGAGTCATATCAAACTAGGTTAAAAATTCACCAAGGACAACATGTCAATTGTAAAGATAGTATTGGATCTGTGGGCCTGGAGAACTCTTCTGGTGAGTGAACCTACCTCCTCTTTTCCATAAAGAATTGACCACAGTGAATTACTGTGACTTTTTTGATCCAAGCTATTGTTGTAGTCAAAAGATATGGCTTCCAACTGGATGAAAGTAGCTTTTGAGCACAAATATCCATCTCTCAGAACACAGGCCAGAAAATGGTTACATGAAGCAGAACTTCAATGTGTTAATGTTAAGGGACAACACAGAAAATAATTTGGAGAGACTGATATTTCTGTAGAGTAAAACTTGGATGGAGTATTTGCTGATGGGCTTAAGAAAGGATGTACATATAAGAATCAATTAGCTTCCTATGCAAACAGTAAGTTGATCAATTTGATGAATACTTTTTCCTGTCTGAAAGTATAATAATTTTCCTAGTTAAAAATTTTCAGTAAAATCCTCCATATCATGTTCATACTGCTAAATGAAATAGGATAACAAGAAGAAATCAATTATTTACTTACATTACGAATATAATAATAATGAAATTAGCTCTACCATGAAAAATTTTGAAAGATTCTAAGCATTTTTAAGAGTTTTGTTTGGATAAATTATTTTTTATAGAAGGTTTTTAAAAAAATCGTGCACTTTAATTAAAATTACAGGTCCTTACTATTTCCTGGTAATTAGAAAAGTACTGGAGTTACGTTACTACATTTCTTCATAATGCCTGATATAAATTATTTTTCATTAAGATGTTGAAAATTTGTACCTGGAATATTTATGTGTAACCTTACTCAGCCTATTGAACCAGACTTGAAATCTCTCCTTATGTTACAAAATTCTCTTGGTATAAAATTTTGCCTTTAATTATAGCTATAGTTCAGAAAAGTGAAGAAAAGCCAGGCAGCAGACTAAGAATAAAAGAAAGGTAAGGAATTGTCACAGAGGGTTATACCTCAAGTTGTTGTTAAGACATCTTGCAAATGCTCGTCTCCTTTTTGTGATTCCAAAACACATTCATAACTGCTCATTCTAGTAAAACAAGGGGTGAATTATTTTTAGTAAAGAGTTTTGAGTTCACCTAATATTTTTCCTGTAAACATCCTATTTGCCACCTATTTACTAATTTTGAAAAAAAAATCCACTGTCAAGAACCCAGTCTTTTGAATTTTTCATACTTTCTTTGTCCCTGTTCTTTGATAGTAACACTTGTTCAAAGATCATAGCTAAAGTTTTAAAAAGGAATTATCTTGTAATCTGGAGTTGCTTTGCAATATAGCATAAAGAGATAGATTGAGAGTGGAGGTAACAGTACAGGGCAGAGATTAATGTGGGCCACAGAAAAAAATTGCTCCAAAGGTAAAGAAGCTGAAAAGCTTTTTTCTTTTAATTTCAAGTTTATAAAGAGAGAAATACAATTATAGTCATCCAGCATCTACCCTTATTCATTTTTCAGTGATTCAAATACACAGCTGCACTTTCCTAAGCTCTGGTAATGCTTTTTGGGGTGATATATTTGCTTTGGCATGTGCTTATGACAATACTTTTACTAGAGATAAAATATAAAAGCAAAAGATTCAACATATTTTCTTTATCTGCAGGACGTTAATGTGATGAATTCTCATCTTCAGTGTTTTTATTTTGCATGACTATAGTTGAAACATTTGTATGGAGCAGGATCAGAGAAACTGGGGGAAATTTGCCATTATCACAGACTTTCCAGAATCACTTTTGAAGACTATCATATTCTCTGAGCAACTGCTCATTACTAGTGATTTTGAATATGTGATGTCAAGAGCAAAACAATGGAGGAAAGAGACAGAAGGGAGAAAGTATTT
Organism: Sclerurus mexicanus; assembly: GCA_013396755.1. Taxonomy (NCBI): domain Eukaryota; kingdom Metazoa; phylum Chordata; class Aves; order Passeriformes; family Furnariidae; genus Sclerurus; species Sclerurus mexicanus. The sequence continues at coordinate 772,337 of VWZF01004274.1, forward strand.
TATGCTGGATACTGTAGAATCATAGAATGGTTTGGTTTGGAAAGGCCATTAGAGATCATCTAGTTCCACTAAGGCATTGTTGTTTTTTTGTTTTGTTTGTTTGTTTGGTTGATTTTGGTTTTGTTTTAGTTTGGGGATGGTTTGTTTGTTTTTGGGTTTTTTTTTGGTTTGTTTTGGTTTGGTTTTTTGGTGGTGTGTTTTTCTGTGGGTTTTTGTGGTTTGTTTGTTTTTTGTTGTTTTTTTTTTTTTTTTAATTCAGGATATTATTTTTAACAAAATATGTCCTCTTAGCTACTGACGTTATGAATATACTTGGAGTACTGTGTCCAGTTCCGGTTCCCCCAACATAAGACATGGAACTGTTGGAGCAAGTCCAGAGGAGGGCCATGATGCTGATGAGAGGACTGGAGCATTTCCCCTGTGAAGACAGACTGACAAAGTTGGGGCTGTTCATCTTGGAGAAGAGAAGGTTTTGAGAAGGTTGGAGACATCATAGCAACCTTTCAGGATCTGAAGGGGGCCTATCTGAAGGGAAGCCTGAAATAGATTCTTCATTAGGAACTGCAGTGATAGGATCAGGAGTAATGGATACAAACTGAAAGAGAGGAAATTTAGACTAGATATTAGACTAGATATTAAGACTAGATATTAAATTTAGACTAGATATTAAGAAAAAATTCTTTACTGTGATGGTGGTGAGGTGCTGAAACAGGTGGCTCAGGGAGGCTGTGGATGCCCCAACACTGTCAGTGTTCAAGGCCAGGTTGGATAAGGCCTTGAACAAGCTGGCCTAGGGGGAGCTGTCCCTGCCCATGGCAGCAGTTATTGGAATTAGATGATCTGTACAGTGCCTTCCAACGCTTAACATTCCATGATTCTGTGACTCTATATCTGAAGTGAAACTGTTCACTGCTGTTTTGATACAGGTATTTAGCTAGCTGAATTTAGAAAATAATTCAACCTCTTAGAGAGCCTTCCATAAAGCAAACTAGGCTATCATAGTGTAGACAGATATAGATAGTACTTGAGAGAAAGTATTTGAGAGATAGAATTAGGTTTTTCATTATAAGCAATTTCTCTCTTCTACAGAACATATCTTTATCAAAAAAGTTGCAGATGAGAACACATTAATTTTAATACTGCTCAAAAGCGAAAGATAACCATATCAAAATATTATGGATATTGACGTTATTAACTATATTAAATAAAGGGGAATTCAGGCAACTTCAGCCAGCCTCTCTTCAGTGTCTGGGAAGATTATCCTTACAAAATTTCTTACAAGCTTGCTCCACACCTCAGGGGACAAGAAGATGATGTAGAACAGCCAACACATGTTTACTGAGGACAAATCAAGTGTGATTCATCTAATGGAGTGTCTGGCTCTATGTGCAAGGGAAGACCAGTGAATGTTGCATGCCTTGGCTTTAGTAGTTGTCTTCAGTCTCCTTTTCACCAAATTAGTGAGACAATGGCTGCATAAATGGAGGATAAAGGTGGTTTTGAAAACACACTTGGCAGCTGGGCTTAGACATTGTTGTTACCACGGGTGCAAAGTTCAGCCAACAGACAGAAAATAGCAGCAAGCCTCAGTCAGAAATTAATACTGGGACCATACTGTTTAATGGCTTCATTAAAGACATACATGATGGGGCAGTGAGCATTCTCAGGAAGTTTGCAGATGACAATGTTATGGACCTAGACAAAAACAAATGGAAAGGCTTGCAAGTCTTGCATCAGGGCTGAAACAGTAAGTATAGAGTCAGCATGTCTAGAAGAGTGATCTTTCACTCCAGTTTGGCCCCTGTAAGACCTCATCTTCAGAGTTGTGTCCAGACTGGGCAACTCCAGCACAAGAGAGAGTGTCCAGAGGAGACCTACCAAAATCATTAGACTCTAGACCACAGGACATGTGGGGAGAGGCTGGAAGAGTTAAAGTATCAGATCAGAGGATACAGAGAAGCTAGATCCAGAACACGAGAATGGTTATATAATGGAATAGGTTGCCCAAGAATGCTATGGAATCTCCATCCTTGGAGGTGTCTGAGACTTGACTGGACCTCAGAGGTTACTCAGAGCAGTAATTAACAAGGCAGTAAAGCATTTGTGCTGTTTTCAGCATTTGTACGTACATAGTCATGTAAAGATAGTGACTATCCTGACTATTTGAATTTGTATAAATTACACTGCAGTTTGTATGCTTGCAAAGAAAAATGACAGACCTATGAAGTGAAAACCCCCCATTTAGAAGGGGGACAATATGTGCCTTCTCTGTAAATGCTGTCTGACATGCTGGTTTCCCAAGACACATGTATGTAAATATGCTTCCTAAGTTTATGCAGAATGGCTGTGAACCTCATGTTTTCCTTGTTAAAAATGCAGTTATTAATACTGCTGATGAAAAATGTACCGAGGGTAGAATAATGAAAATACTATCAAAGCTGCTGGGAAACACTTGTGCAAAGGAAAGGTACAGATAACAAATACTGTCAGTGTTGGCAGATGGAGCTTTGTTATATGCAGCAATGAGTTTGTCTTGCCTGATTCATTATGTGGCATTTCAATAATTTGCTACTAGGAGAAGACTTTACTATGCATCTTTTCTCCCACACATGTTCATAGAACCCAGAGCAGTAAGTATTCAGTCTACTGATTCTCTCTTGTTTCAGCTGGTATTTTGGAACACAGGTTTTTAGACATCCCCAGCTGGAAAGGATGGGGACAACAAAAGACAATTTTTCCATACCTATCTTTTTTCCATGCTTGATCACAGCATATTGCAGAGTGGTTAATATGAATATAAAAAAGTACTTTCAACTTGAGAGCTTTGCCATTGATACAACTCGCTTATAGTTTAGAGTTGCACAAAGACACTTTCAACAATTGTGATGCAAATATTTCTGATATGCATTAAAAAGAAAGAAACACTAGCACAGAATAATGAATCACTTATACTGAAGAGATCTTTGTATTAATTTACTTATCATTTCTCCTGCTAGTGTAATTGAATCCCAGTAACTATAGTATGAATGCCAAATGTATATCTGGAAAAGAAAAGTCCTTTTTTAATATAGTTCAGCTGTAGTATGGGCAAAATATGAAATAACAGAGACTTAGAATAAACAGTACGGTACAAAATAACTGAAGTAGAGTACAGTGATATTGACTCATATTTTTTTCTCCGTGTGAAATTATCATTATAATGAACCTCATCATTCTCTAAGTGCTGCCTTTTAAAAGGCACTCATTCATCCTTCTAAAGTTGAACTGCTTTTTAGGTGTGCAGAGTCAGATGTCTCATAACCATATGCTAATTATGTTCTTAGGTGTTTGCTTGATATATATTTATAAACAAAATATAAAACCCAGTTGAAACAGGCACATAATTATATAGATAGCTCATAAAATGGCTTTTAAGTGTTAACTTCACATGTAAATTAATTTTATAATAAAAAGTGATATATCTGCATGTGAGATGAGTTTGATGAGGAATAACTGTTTTATATCAGGGGCCAGTTGATATCTTACCTATTACAAACAAATGGAAATCAACAGGAAATCTATAAAAAATAGGACTGATAAATCTTTTCAATTGAATCACATCGTATCAATGCATTGGGAAGGTAGTAAAGAACTGAGCCTTGACTTGTTCTTTGTCAGGGTTACACTACAGAGGTTAGGTTCCCAAACTATACCTGCATTTCAGCAGCTAATATAAAGATTTCTTTATGATCAAATGATTCCTATTTTTCACTTGCTTGACTCTAATAACCTCAGCAATATAATTTACCTGACAAATTTGGTGGCCTTCTATGATGGGGTTGCAGCCTTGGTCAGTAAGGGAAGAGAAACTGATGTCATCCATCTGGATTTGAGCAAAGCATTTGACACTGTCCCGTATGACATCCTTGTCTCTAAACTGTAGAGACAAGGATTTGATGAATGGAACACTCATTGGATAAAAGACTGGCTGGATGGTTTCACTCAATGTCTCGATGTCCAAGTGGAGATCAGTGACAAGTAACATTCCTCAGGGATCAGTATTGCGACCATTGCTATTTAACACCTTTGTTGGTGACATGGACAGTGGGTTGAGTGAATCCTTAGCAAGTTTGATGACAACACCAAGATGAGAGGTGTGGTCAACACACTGTGGGGAAGAGATGCTATCCAGAGGGACCTTGACAGTCCTGAGAGGTGAGCCCATGGAAACCTTATGAAGCTCAAAAAGGCCAAGTGTAAGGTCCTCCACAATGGTTGGGACAATCCCAAGCACAGATACACTCTGGGTAGTGAATGGATAGAGAACAGCCCTGAGGAAAATGAACTTTGTGTGTTAAGGAAAAGCTCAAAAACCCCTAGCAATACGTGCTCACAGCCCAGAAAGATAGCTGTATCCTGGGTTGCATCAAAAGCAGCGTGACCATCAGGTTGAGGGAGGTGATTCTGTCCCTCTACTCTGCTCTCATAAGAGTACTGTATCCAACTCTGGGACTCCAACACAAGAAAGACATGGACCCACTAGAACAAGTCCATAGGAGGGCCACAGAGATGATCAGAGGACTGGAGCATCTCGACTATGAAGACAAGCTGAGAGAGTGGAAGTTGTTCAGTCTGGATAAGAGAAGGCTCCTGCAAGCACCTTTCAGCACCTAAAGGGGGCTTACAAAAGAGCAGGAGAGGGTCTTTTACAAGTGTATGTAGTAACACAACAAGGGCTAATGGCTCTAAACTTGAAGACCTTAGATTTAGATATTAGGAAGACATTATTTGGGCGAGTTGGGGTGTGGGGAGGGAGGGATTAGAACCAAGCAATCTTTTATGTTCCAAAAAAATCATTCTATGATTATATTATTCTATGACAAAAACAGTTGAATTTTATTTTCCTAAGAATAAAGACTTGATGTAGGCTATTCCCACTGAGGAATGGGAGGAAAAGAGGTAGAATGAGGAATGTGAAAATCCCGGGCAAAAACCCTAGAGAGTCTGACTTAGAAGTGTAGCTGATTGCAGGAGAATGAGAGTACCAGAGGCAGCAACACCTGCTGCCACTGGGAACAATAGTCCCTACATCTGTGCCTTGCTGGAACTGCACCATTATGACTATTTTTTCACATATATAGCACACAAAAAAACCCCTCAACTCAATATAGAAGAGGCTGTTCTGACTCCACTCTGGTGAGACCCCACCTGCCCAAGTACTGCATCCAGTTCTGTGGTCCCCAACACAGGAAAGACCTGCTGGAACAAGTACAGAGGAGGGTCACCAAGATGATGAGATGGGGTGAAGCACCTCTCCTCAGAGAATTGGATTTGCTCTGGAGAAGGCTTTGAGGTGACCTAATTGCAGCAACCTGTAAGGAACCTGTAGTGACAGGACAAGGGACAATGGCTATAAACTGAAAAAGATTAGATTCAGATTAGATATTATGAAAAATTCTTTACTGAGAGGGTAGAGAGGTACTGGAACAGGTTTCCCAGAGAAGCTGTAGATGTCCCATTGCTGGAAGTGTATAAGGACAGGTTGAATGGAGCTCTGAGGAACCTGGTCTAGTGAAGGTGTCCTTGCCCATGGCAGGGGGATAGGAACTAGATGATTCTGAATTCCCTTTCTAACCCAAACCATTCTATTATTCTATGATTCTATGACACTTGTTGAAGTCTGTGTATATAACGATTTACAATGGTGATGTTTATATCTAGACTAGCATATAAAATATCTCTCTCACACTGGAATAACCTGTCAGAAGGGTAATAAAAATATTTTAAAAATCTTTCAGTTGAGAAATTTCAATTTGACATCTACATCAGGAGAGAGCAAAGAGTGGGAAAACAGTGTATATGAATGGTTTTATTTTTTTCTGTCTTGTGTTGCATTATGTCCTGAGTTACCTGACACAGCATTCTTTGGAAGCCTCATGAAGGAAAAGGTATTTCTTGCTGAGTCTCAAACTCAGCCTGTGTGCTGACTAGAATTCCTATTTAGGGTTCTTAGTTAATTTGTAGAATTTTTTTTTAATTTCATCAACAACAGAAAACCTAAAACTGGCATTCTAAATTAATCCATTATTGGTACATCACACTGCACAAGTGTAATTCATACAGGGCAATTGATAATTAGCCCAATTTTGCTGTGATTTGTTCTTGTGGACTCCTTGTGTGCTTTTAGTTTCTTAAGGAGTTTATTCATTTATTAAGTACTTTTAGGAATAATAATTAACAGTTTATATGCTGTATAACACCAAAGACAACCCTATGAATAAGTTAATGTATCATATATACGTATGTATAAACTGCTTCAATTTCTGTGTCAGGAATACTGTGGACAGCAGGACTAGGGAAGTGATTCTTCCCCTGTGCTCAGCACTGGTGATGCCACATCTTGAGTTCTGGGTCCCTCACTTCAGGAAGGGCACTGAGGTGCTGGAGTGCGTCCAGAGAAAGGCAGTGAAAATGGTGAAGGGTCTGGAACACAAGTCCCATGAGGAGCAGCTGAGACAGCTGGGGTTCACTAGCCTGGAGAAGAGAAGCCTCAGCAGTGACCTTATCCCTCTCTATAACTCCCTGAAAGTAGGTTGAAGCCAGGTGGATGCCTGTCTCTTCTCCAACCTACTAGTGATAGGATGAGAGGACACAGTCTTAAGCTGTGCCAGAGGAGATTCAGGTTGGACAATAGGTTAGACATTGTAATGGTCTTTCGAGGGAGGAGTCACTGTCCCTGGAGGTGTGTCAGGAAAGACTGGATGTGGTCTGATTGACAGGGTTTTCTCATAGGTTACACTTGATAGAGATCTTTTCTAACCTAGTTGATTCTGTGATTCTTTAACAGACACATTCTCACATAAAGAAAAAGCCAAAATATTCATTAAGTTGTTGTCAAATTTTACATATTTCAGATGAGTCCTACCTTGAAAGTATTAATAATAATTTTACAAGCAAAATGTACTGTCAGCTATAGGACTCCAGGCATCCTCAATGTCGGTTTTACAGCATCTGTAAACAAAACATAACATATATAAATGTATTAAGTTAATCTTAAAATATTTCCATACCCCCCAGTCATCTTAAGTGTTTCTCTTTTTCTCTCTCCTGCTTTCAGTTAATCTTGAACATATGCAACTGATATTAAATAGTTTCAAAATATATCTAACACCTTTCACATACAGTGGCATTCATACTTTTCTATCTCTGTAGGAAAAACTTCTTTTGGTACATTTCTTGCCTTTTTTAGAGTTATAAAACATATTGTCAGTCACTGTGGGCTGTTGCCCAGCAAGGTTACCCTCCATTCCAAACTAATCTGGCACTGTTTGTAGAGAAATATTTGGGGTTTGATTCCCAAAAGTATGAATCTGCACTTTGTATTTGGAATTTCATACCATTTTTATTACTCCAAGTCCAACCCTAAACATCATTCATCTGTTTCTCAGTAATATTCATAGCCATCTTTCATCTGAATACTTTGTAACTTCATGCAAGTAAATTTCATTAATACAGTCATAATATTTTGGATAAAGCTGATCAAAATTTTGACTTAAGATACCTATCTCAAACCCAGTCTTTAGGCTGCCAAATCTCCTTCATATGATCTTGGAGTTTTACCTGAGTCAATCTTCTCCAGCTTAATATTTACATCTCTTTTAATGGTATATCAAATGTTTCACTGGAGTTCACAGATATAAGATTTGTGAATGACCTCTGTTTAGAGAACTGTCGGTGGAAAAAGAACTATTAGGTTAGCTTAGCATGTTCAGTATTTGCTAAACTGCTATTATATTAATGATATATGATATGACATGATATATGATATGTCATTTTCCTTTAAGGACAATTACAGACATTCCCTCATTACTGATACGCAGGAATGATTGATAGTCCATCCCCCTTTTATACATAGACTTCACCGTGCTATCCTTCAGTCTGATTGCACAATTCTTTTCTAAAAAGAGGGATTAAAAATACTTATTACAGGATCCACAATTTCAAACTAATGTTTTTTAGAATTCTAGTGTGAACATCATCCAGTTTCCTCAGTCCTCACAGGTTCATGTTTTTCCCCGGTTGAGATTTTTTCCTTTTTTTATATGCTTGCTATTATCAGTCTTGCTTTTGTGTTGCAGTGTATAATAATCCTGAGATAAACAACTTGCCTAATTGAAAGGCAGTGTTAAAATTATTCGTAATCTTATTCTTTCCTCATAGCAACTCATTTCTTCCTCCTTTGTTCTGTTTTTATATACCTTTAACTGAAAAATCTCCCTTTTTTTTTAAATGCCTGCTGCTGCTAGTCTAGCTCTACTGTACTTCAGGAATTCTCTGTTTGTCTACTCTTACTGACATTTAAAGCATAATTTTCTTTGTAATCAGCAAAGACTTTCATAGTCATTGAAATCAGCTGCTATCACCACTTTCCCTTTTCTTACACTGCGATAAGGAATATATACATCGATTTTCCTTTACAAGTCACATTTTAAAAAACTATATATATTAGTGGAAAAGAAAATCAAGCACATTTTAGTCCACATTGAAGTGGCCTGTCTAAACATTTTTAGTGTTTCGACACATTTGGCATTTTATACAAATGCCATGCTATTGGTATAAAGAATCCCAAATATTTACTTAGGTACCCTAATTTCAAACCATCACTGATAGCTCTGACATAAACAATCAAATAATTTAAGAGATTGTTTTGCTAGGCAATATTTGTTCACTGCTGGCAAGTCTAATTTTTCTCTATATATTTTCTTTAGAGGAAATGTCTGTATGTATTTCCTTATATATTGTCATTCTATAAGAGTGAGTTGTCCTTCAGGTCCTTCTTTACACCACGTACAGAGAGTTTAGATTTATTTTGGAGGTGAAAAACACGTGATGCTTCTTGTGCAGATGAAGAAAATGGTTCGATTTAGGGCTGCCTGTGGTTGTCTGGTTTGGGCTGCAGTTTATAAAGGGGTGGTCAGGAAACCAGCAGCAAGTTGGATAAATAAAATACCAATTTCACTTTGCAAATAATTTCTAACAACAAAAATGGGAAAATAATGAAAGATAGTGGGATCAAATCTTTTTCAATCAGCATGCAACTGTTTAGCTTTCTTCTTTCAAACCCTTAGTTACACTGGTGAGTAACTGATTAAATTACTTACCTACTATATATATCTAAAGGAAATTAGCTACAAAGCTCCCAGAAAAGTGGAATATTATTTGGTGTCTGAGAATTGACTTTGGTTTGTCTTTGTCCTGTCATATTTAGAGCAGGGCTTTGCTTGTTTTCAAATTTACTATAGATATTTTTTTGTAATGTGTTCACACCTGTTATATCCAGTTTCTAATTTCACTTTTTTTTTTTCAATATAAATGTTAATTTGAAGATTATCATCATCTTCATTTACATCATGTTGCTAATGTGAAGTTATGGTTTAAAAAAACGCCCACTAGTAATAAGTGAGGAAACTGAGAGCCAGCAAGCCACTGAAAACATAGACATCACCTTCCATTAAAGAAAGGTCTAATTAAAGCTGATGACTCATCAGGGGTGATATCTTTGGTTTTTTTATTTTTTATTTTTTTTTAAATTTTATATTTAAAAGGATAAGAAAATTGCTGTCTGGCATATGTCCTACACAAACATAGTTCATTTGCAAATGTTCTTAAAAGTGTAAGTCAAGGCTTAGTCTAAAGAGAATAACAAAGAATGGACAAGAAAGATTAAAAATTCTGAACTAGTTTCATGAAAGCCTGACTCCCATATAAGCAAAATAATGAGGTATGAGGTGAGGTACAATGTATTAACTAAAATGAAACATATAACACTCTCTTCATCTGCTTTATTATAAAATAAAAGGTAATGAAGGGAAAGTGGAACTCTGATATCTGTTTTAATGTCTACTGGACTCAATTCACAAGCTATCCTGCTCAGCTCAGCCTCTGCTTTGCTGCTCACCACTGTTTTCCATGTGGACATTATTATTCATCTTGGATCTGCATGGTGGAAAGCAGTCTAGGTTATTCCTTGTTCCCCATTAATAACAGGTATTTGGAGTCTGGTGGACAGTTCTGAGGAAGTTAATTTCTTGCTTGCTTATCCTGTAAGCATATATAGCAACCCTCCTAGCCAGCAGCACTGCAATCTCTTCCAAAGCAATTGTGTTCAGGTAATGGGTAGTTAGGGAGATAATGCCAATTTTGTAACTCTATTTCGAAGGATCCTGAGGCAATTAAGAAAGTTTCTGCAGTATAGCTCTTATTCATCCCCAACACAACCAGCCACAGGAGGAAGTTTAGAATGACTTGGCTCTGAATGTACTGTATTTTACAATCCTTCTCTGAACATCAGTGTGATTCTAAGTTAAGAAAGTTGTGGAACAAATTGTAGAACATCCTTACTAGTTCAAATGATAGAATTGGAATAGTATGACTGCTATTCCTCATTAAATCTTGAGTCTTATGTCCAGTTTTGACCAAGATTCTTCCAAGAGAAGTACAAGAACTATCACTGTGAGCAAGCCTGGGATGATCTGCTCCCTTGAAGGAGACCACTAAGTGTAAAGCCTTGAAACTTGAGTTTTTAATATATATATGTATATATATTTATATTAAGAACTGAAAAAAATAGGGTGATGTATGTGTGAAGATTTCCCCATTCTACTTCTGACAGCAGTCTCCTGTCTTCCTACTATGCCATCAGGCTGAAGAGGAAGCAGAATTCTGGTGATTATATTGTATAAGTACAAGCTGGGTGGTATTTTCTAAGGAATAGGAAAACTTTTGCAAGAATCTTAGCATAAAACAGCTTATTTTATATGTCTCTTAAACAGATAGTCTAAATCCTGCAGAGAACAGTGGAAAAGCCAAAATGAATGCAAAATTTTCTTTAGCTACTGTGTAGAAACATTTGTTTGCCAGAAGCAGGACAAACAAGTAAGACCTTTGGAGTATGAATGTGCTTTTTTTGTAGGATCTCAGATACTGGAAAAATCATGGATAGCATGGCATGTTGCACTCATTTATAGATGTATTGCAACTATAAAATCTACAACAAAATTAGTGCAAGTATTCTGAGTCTATCCACCCCCCCAAAAAAAACTCCTTACTGAGCTCTCCCCTGGAGATCTGCATGTCATCAGCATCTCTGCTCATCAGTGTGGGATTGAGCAGAGTGAGTCAAAATGTGCTACACCTGCTGTGTACACACAGGAGAACACTGATGAGCATCAGACTTCCCCGGATGCTGGAAGAAAACAACTGTTCCTCCTGACAGAAAATTAAGGTGCTACTAATTTACCCTGCTTGCTAACTGTCTTCCGCAGGGCCATAGCACAAAGGTAGGTACCGTGGAGGCTGCAAGACAAGTATGGCAAGAAGTGGTACTTTTAAGCTATGGGTAATATTGTTTTTTTGTTTGTTTTTTGAACAGAAGCTAAGAAAATACGAAGAGGCTGGAACACAAATGTGTTCAGCCTTGATTCAGGTCCATTTAAATATAAAAGTTGCATTGAACTAGAAAACTAGGACTTTTCATTTTAAAATGTGAAAGTAAGAGAAAACCTGTTATGCTGGCTTAGTTGATTGCATCAAAAGATACAATAAATAAACTTCATTACTAAAACTGGGTTTTAGTAATATAATTTAGTCGTTAGTATAAGTGTTTTTAAAAATATCAGTTTAAAGAGAGAATTGAAATAGTCTCCTCAAACTTTTCAATGATATATTAAAAAAATTACTTTTAAGGAAATATCATTTGTACATGCTCCCTGTATTATAGTGTTTTCCACAAATCAAGGGAAAAACATTTAATGAAAAAAGTTTCCAGAGAGCCTAGGTGTATGAAAGAAGGGATAAATAATCTCTGTTAGGTTTCACCATACCAGGTTGTATATTGTGGTTTGTTGTACTGTCTTTTATTTCTTTCTTATGCTAGTGAAAGATGATCAGTATACTTGATGTTTTATTGGATGAAGTTTTCTATGGCCCAATATATTTCCAAGTTCATTCTTCCCCAAGACACTCTACATGAGGAGTGGGACCTGGGACCCAGACACACAGAGGCATACACAACCCTACATATTTCTACAGATACTTGCAGACAAGAGGCATTCCTCAGAGCTTGGTGTTGGGACCAATGCTGTTTAACTTCTTTTTTTGGTGAAACAGACAGAGGGATTGAGTGCACCCTCAGCAAGTTTGCTGACAATACCAAGCTGTGTGGTACAGTCAACATGCTGAAGGGATGTCATCCAGAGGGACCTTGACAAGCTTGAACTTCGGGTAGCCTTCCAATACCCTTAAAGAAAGCTGGGGAGAGATTTTTTACAAGGTCATGCAGAACAAGAAAGAATGGATTTAAACTGAAAGAGAGTAGGTGTAGATTAGATATTAGGAAGAAATTCTTTACTGTAAGGGTGGTGAGGTACTGGAACAGACTGCCCAGTGTTGTGACTGCTCCATCCCTGGAAATGTTCAAGGCCAGGCTGGATGGAGCTTTGAGCAACCTGGTATAGTGCAAAGTGTCCCTCTTCATGACAGGGGAGCTGGAACTAAATGATCTATAAAGTCTCTACCAACCCAAACCATCCTATGAATCTATGATTATGTGGTATAGATGTGTAAGTTCCTGTTTTATTCTTTGGTCTTTCAGTTTCTGGTATTTTAAAAGTATCAGTGAATGAAGGAATAAGTGAACAATATTACTTTGAAGTGAATAAATATTTTTATTTAGAAATACTAACATACTGAGTATAACTTGCTAGATTCACTCAAATATTATTATAAAAAAAGCAGATCTAGGTGTCCATGAACCATCCACATGATTTTGCCTAATGCACTTTCTTTTGAAAATTCACCTATTTGCATATGCTAGACATGCTTGTCCATATTAAAATATCTACATGTAGTCTGTAGTTCTACTGGCCTATAAAGCATTTATAGCAAGACTAAGTTTAAGACAGATTCTGCAGTCATGTTTGAAACTTCTAAGGTTGACAACTCTCATCTTCTCTAAGTGTCCTACACAGTGCAGACAAATACAATTGCAGTGTCCAAAACAAAAAAAAAAAAAAAAAGATTGCTCTCTCCAGTGCATACTCTCCCCTCATAAAAGTTCTAAATAAAGCCATAGTCAATATTCTATATTCTTCAGGTCTTTTGTGGTCTTCCTGTGTGGTTCTGCTGATTATAAATATCTTCTAAACTTGACTCAGTCTGCCCCTCCAGCTCTTATAAAACACCAAGTTTCTGCAGAACAGGTAATATCATTTGGAACTGACTTTCTGTTCTCTGAATTGAATCGATAGGCTAATCCAACACATAATCTCAAACAGAACTGGAACATGCAGCTGAACATTGTCTCTTTTTCACCCCCCAGGCTAAATTCACTATCTTAAAACTCTGCACTTGAAAAGGGTATTTCATATGTTATCTTTTGGTTAATGCAGCTCTTACTTGTCTCTTCAATAGAGTTTTAATATGAAGTATTTGATATTTTTAAAATTTAAACATTTGAAATATCCTCTTAATAGCAAGGACATGTCATTCTGCTAAATCTTTATTTTATTTTCAACTGCAAGAGTAAAACAGCCTGTCAGAGTAGCATCTGAGGCAGTAAAGAGCAGGATATCAGACACTGTGTTCTACAGTGACATGTAGATTAACAGATTCAGCCTATACAAGTGGAAAGAAAACAAAACAAAACCAACTGGAAAACTGAAGTTTGTTTTGACTTCTTTTCATTAGCAATTGACAATTCTATTCCTTGGTCTGTCCCCTTCTGGTGCCCTTCAAAAAGGTTTTTGCCAGATCTTTTGTCTTGCATGGCATTAAAAACCAAATCATTAACACAATATTGTCAAGGGATATTGCTTCACTATAGAGTATAGGGGAACGGAAGATAGATAGATAGATAGATAGATAGATAGATAGATAGATAGATAGATAGATAGATGATAGATAGATAGATAATGTGTTAGTAATAGTCAAAGTAAACAGGGATCAACTGTTATATTTGATCACTTGGTAAATCATCTCATTAGTCCATGTATATCTGCATAGATCAAAACATATTACTTTCTAAAAGTGAAAATGAGATTTTCCTTGTTTAGAGAGTAGGAAAACTTTGGAGACTTATAAGATAACTGCTCACAGTGTGTATGAAGGCACCTTTGCTATGTCATCACAGAATCAGTTAGGTTGAAAAAGGCCTCTGATATCATCAAGTCCAACTTATGACTGAACACCACCACATGAACTACAGTGCCACATCCAGTCTTTCCTTAAACACCTTCAGGGACAGTGACTCTTTTCTGGGCATCCCATTCCAATATCTAGTCACACTTCCTGTGAAGAAATTCTTCCTAATTCAAATAAATTCATTACTAGTGAAGAAAACAATGCTAGAAAGTGAGACTGAGCACTGGGAAGGGATTATGCACATTGTTTTATACTCTGCTAAATAAACTGGGAACAGCTTCTAGGCTTCTAGGACCAAGAGACAGGCTATCTCCAGACTGCACTGCATTTGGCCTTCTGGGCTACATATGATGTTGCTGGAACTGTAGTATATAATTACAATTTTCTGTGTGCTGCTTTTATTCCAGGATTTTCAGGATGGAAGGACCCAAGATGATTGGCATTTGTTCATATTGTGCACTGGGAATGATTCAAGGTCCCTAATACTCTCGTCTGGTGCCTGGGCATTATCTCAAGAGTGTTTTTTGGCTAAAGACACAGATGAAAACATGTCAGCAGTTGTGTAAGAGGACTGAGGCAGCTGAGCATCCTGGTTCTGTTCAGTGTAATGGTATAAACAATATATTGGTCCAATTCAATGTACTAAAGGTTAAACAAACCTGGTATTCGTCATATGTGAAGGACAATTTATTCTGTGGAATTTTTCAGAACACAATGTTAGAGCCTGATGTGAAAGTTCCCATTGTACATTTCTAACCTGCTGCCCCCTAACAGGGCAGCCTCTTGTATCTGTTGGATCTGGAATCAGAGCAGCAACTACCCTTCTCTAGGACATCTCAAGCCATTTCTCCATGACTAGTCAGTCTTTTAAACTTGAATTAATTCACTAATAACCTAAAAATACATATGATCATTAGTTTATGATAATTAGAAGCTACCTGTGTGGAGACCTGTGTCAGAATAGAACAGTTTCTGCTGGGGTTTTCTATGCTGTATATTTTCCCAGTGGTGAGCATTGCAGCAGGTCGAGAGAGGTAGTTCTGCCCCTCTCAGCCCTAGTGAGGGCACATCTGGAGTGCTGTGCCAAGTTCCGGAACCCTCAGTACAGGAGCTACTGGATCAGGTCCAGCAGAGTACTCCAAGGATGATGAGGGAACTGGAGCATCTCTCTTATGAGGAAAGTCTGATAGAGCTGGGCCTACTCAGCCTCAAGAGATGATTGACTGAGAGAGGACTCATCAATGTATTTAAGTATCTGAAGGGAGGCTGTTGAGAGCCAAACTCTTCTCAGTGGTGCCAAGAAATAGAACAAGAGACAACGGGCAGAAACTGATGCACAGGATGTTACACCTGAACAGGAAGAAGTTCTTTATTGTGCAGGTGACCGAGAACTGGAACAGACTGCCCAGAGAGGTTGTGGAGTCTCCCTCGCTGGAGATATTCAAGAATCATCTGGATGCAATTCTGTGCATTTGCTTTGGGATGACCTCACTTGGGCAGGGAGGTTGGACCAGATGACCCACTTCCGTCCCTTCCATCCTCACCATTCTGTGACCCAATCAATTTCTGGAAAAGATTTTCTGGAATTCAGCAATACCTTTCCTCTTTGAAGAATTTCTGGTGGTAATAAATTTCAGAAGCAGCACTATCCTAATAACAATAAGATTAAAAATTCAACTGGTCTTCTTCACAATGAGATGAAACTAGTCATATGAGCTAATTAAACACCATTAAAGGAACTTATTATTTGAGGGACAAAAGAACTCTGATGGGTTATTGTTTAATAATTGTAATAAAAAAGGTACAAACTATGATATACCTTTAAGTCACTGTTAAAATAAAGCTAAACATATATTCAGTACATATATAAATGCATACAGTAATTTAAGCAATTTGTACCTTGTAATTATGCTCAATCTATTATTGCAATTGTGGTGAAGCTAGAGTTAATCTAAAAAAGAACATCCAAACATTTTCCAGATAAGTAAATGAATGTAGGAATATGCAAACATGAACTTGCACACAGTGATGAAATGGAATATATGCAGCAAAAGCAAATTAAATGTGCACTTCAAAACATTATTTTCATAATGTGGATCTGTAAATGCAGAAATGTCTTAATCAGGATAATAGGGTTATCTTTGGTATGTTTTTCAGATCTTCACTCAAACTGTTTGATGCCTAACTGTGTATTTATGTAGTTCAAGGTGTTTGGATTTCTTCTAAATTCAACTTTATTTCTGAATGTCTGGGTATATTGTACCCAGGGACAGATGCAGAATTATAATTTTCTGTTTTACCTTTACTGTAGTTTCTACAATAATTTCATCCTAACAGATCTTTATGTCTTAATTTGAAATTTTTTTTATTCAGTTTCAAACTCTGAAAAAAATATAAAATTAAAGGCTTACAATATGAAAATAACCATAAATCAAAGAACTGTCACCATAGAAGATTCATAATATGGTTAAGGATATCCACTTATAATAAATAGATATTATATGGCATTTCAAGGAGCTGCTTTACCTTTAGACTGAGATTTTTCTCTTGAGGATGAAATATTGGGAAATTGAAATGAACAGGAAATTTTATATAAAATTATACTATGTACTGAAGATAACTTTTCTTTTTGCTTAGAATTAAACAGGGCTTTTGCTTGCAAATTTATACCATAAACAGTAGCTCATTAATTTCATTCCAATTTAAGTTTTAGGTATAGGAAGAACATAAAAGAAATAACAGAACAGAAAGAACAGTGGGGTTTTTTGGTGGTCAAAATAAATTTTTCAAAAACTGAAGGTGAAAACTATATTTGAGAATGAATTGGCTAACTACCTCTGTTTTGAGAGCAGTAGACTAAACATAATTAGACTACCCAGTGAAAGTTTTACTGATCACACACATCCAGTGACCAAACATCTTAGGACATTTTCTGGAATTGAGAGATCCAGAAGTCTTACCAAAAATATGCATTAGATTTTGAAACTATTGGTATGAAAAAGATCCTAGCAGTTCTTATTAGAACTACTAGAAATTTGAAAACTAAAATCTGAATCTTTCACAGATTATTTTAACGACCTGTTATTGGTATCAAGTACTGCTGTGTCAAAATTGCAAGGAGAGAAAGTATCTTCTGGTTTTGGCAGAACATATGACAAATATGTCAATATATACTGATAGTGCAAATAACACCAAGAATAATGAAGTTTATTACTGATAAACTCACAAAGATTTATTACTAATAAGTGATCATATATAAGTTTTAAATTACATAAATTACCAACTTTCTTTTTAATGTATCAGTATTTAAAATCCACTCTTTACTGTTTTTAAACACAACATTCATTATAATGCAGTTGTCCTCGAGGCAAAAGTCAATCAGGTACACATCTCTCATCCCTCAGGGATAGTAAAGGTGGCAACTATCTCTGATAAGTTGGGACTATGTTATTTTCTTGTCCCAGGTGCCTCTAACACGGTTTCAACTCTGACATATTTCAGCTCTAATAACATTATAAATGTTTGAATTAACATTAACCTGTCTAAGTCTATCACTAATGGAAATTCAACTGCCACCTAGTAAACTTGGTTTTGCCCAGAAAGTCCTTGAGGGAAGGCGCACAGCAGGAACACATGGATATACTAAGGCAGGGCAATTACACCATATTTTCAAGATGTTCGTGTGCACTTCCAGACCCACACTGTCTTCAGTAAAGATTTATCTCTGCAGCGTGGCAATCAATATTTTTAGACTGCACCTGCTAGCCAGAAGGTGAGGTAGAAAAAGAAAACTGTGATAACTGTAGTGAAAAGCGTAAAGAAACGGCTGTGAAGGGTCACCAGTACGCCTGGTACATAGACTGATGTAAAACAAATAGCAAATATAAGATGCCTGGTGATCCATCTCATACTATTGTGTTTACTTAATACACTTAAAAGAAAATAATAAAAACACCATGAAACTTTGAAAATGAGACACAGTCAGTTACAAAGTAGCTGTTAAATATTTCACACAGTAACACAATGTGGAGTTATAAACTCCACTCCACAATTAAATAATAACATCAGGTCTTTAGGCTATATATTGTCTTTTATTATTTAAAAAAAATATTATTTCCTTTAAGACTTTTGAGCCAAATGCATCTGCCACACCTTGTTTGAATTAAAATCAATGGAGCTAGTGATGCTAAAGTTCATGTGAATATGTCCATTGATTTCTGAACTGATCATTTCCTCTCTTGAGCATATCTGAACTGAAGAAGACTCAGATGTAGTCCACTTTGCCTCTGAACTCAGGAGAGGTTCTAAAGGTTAGGGAAGCTTTCTCTAAATCTATGGTAGTGTGTGTGGAATGGGGCCATGGGGGTGGGTTTTTTTCTCTGAAACCTGAACCCTGAGCCTGAGCTGCTTGGGTTTGATGAGGAGAGAAAATATGAAAATTCAGAACTGAAGACAAAATATTTTTTTAGCTTGGACTATGCTACTTTTATATCTAGTTTATATATATTATAAGCTTCACCTCATGTCTCAAATACTGTATTACTTCCTTTATATCTAATCTAGTTTATAACTCTTTTGACAGTGCATGGAATGAGAATATACCAGTATGTATTTTTTCATATTGCAGTTCAAGTAGATTGCAATTTAGTAAAATACAAATAACCTAAATTCTTGGGTTTTCTCCTTAAGTTTGAGAGAAGTTACACAGGTGTTTGAAAACTTTGTTAATTCAAAGACACGCTTATAGTTGGTTGTTTTTTTCCATTTGCATAAAACTAAATAAACAAACATGAAAAAAATAGCGTCAGATTTGATAATCTGAAGTTATAGACAATTTTATAAGTACTTTTGAGCTGTAAATGCTAATGTCTTTAGGCTCTTCTGTGGTAAATAGAGAGAAAACCAGAGATTCTTCTCAGAGCACCTAAATTAAGAATCCAAGAATTCCAAGAATCACCTTCCCTTTCAAAAGATCCCCACAAACCCCACAATGCTTCCAATGACTGTAAAGGATGTCTGAGAAAATAACTGTACTTGACTACAGCAATTGTAAAAATGCCTCCTCAGTTCTTTCATTTTTTACTGAAACCACTAGCAGTGAAAGGCACACAATCACTTTCTGGATAATTGGACTACATAGTGGGTTGGGACCTTTTTGCTGCTTCAAAAAAGGAGGTTGTAACTAGAGGAAAATTCCTGGTATCAGCTCGATAAACTGAGCATCTTTCAAGGTAAAGTTTGAAAGGCAGTGGTTTCTTATTAGTAGAAGTAGGTATTACCTGAGTTGTCCACATCTGACAGTAAATAGTCAGAAAAGAGAACTGTGAAAAAAAATTAAATATTTGAGATACACCAATAACAAAAGAAAACCAAAGGATGTTGTGGGCTTGTTTCTAAATGAAGAGGAAACTCTAACAGAAAACAGAAGATGCAGAGAAGGTATCCACGAGTGCTGAGAGAGTTGGTAAACATCATAGCCAAACCACTTGATCATCTTTGAAAGGTTGTGATTGGGAGAGGTGCTTGAGAGCTGGAAGAAAGCAGACACCACTCTGGTCTTCAAAAAGAGTGAGAAAGAGGACCCAAGGAACTAATGGCCAGTCATCCACACCTCAAATACTAGAAAGATGATGTAACACTTCATTCTGGAGGCCTTCCCTATTCACATGGATGACAAGGTGACCAGGAGTAGCCAGCATGGACTCACAAAAGGCAAATTGTACTTGACCAACCTGATTGTCTTCTATGATGAAACAACTACTTAGATGGGTGAGGGTAGAGCTGTGGACATTGTCTACCTTGCCTTCAGCAGGACTTTTGACACTGTCTCTCACAACATCCTCCAAGGCAAGCTCAGGAAGTGTGGAGTGGATAAGTGGACAGTGAGGTGGATTGAGAACTGGCAGAACAGCAGATCCCAAAGTGTTGTAATCAGTGGTACAGGGTCTAGCTGGAGGACTGTCACTAGTGGTGTCCTCCAAGGTTCAATACTGGGCCCAGTATTGTTTAACATATTCATATGAAAAAGTTAACGTGCTTATATTCACATTTGGAAGATAATCAGAACATTAGTGATGAAATAATATAGCAAAATATTTCCCTGAACATGCGTGATTTACTATAAAGTATTTACTATAAAGGTAGTTTTCCAGCAAAAAACTGCAACAGAACATGCTATATCTGATGTTATTTAACATCATGCATAGTTTCTTATGTAGCTGTGAAGTCTGAAAAATCTGAAATTAAGTTGATAGTGTGGGGCACATTAGGGTCAAAGTGCATCATATGTCCTTTATGAAACACTCCTTAAACTAAACTTTCTTCTGTTGTATTGTATTTTTGAAACAAATTATATTATTACTTTGTTTCTGATAGGACAAGTTAAAATAAAACATGTTTTGCATAATGATTAGCTATAATTGATTTCTTAGTTGAATATGAGAGACAGGACTGTGCTTGCTTTCTAAAAAGCTACTTCCCAGAAAACCTTGGCTGGTGAAGGAAAGGAATAGATTTTATTAGATTGTTTGATAGCACACCTATCACTCTTTCTGACCAAAAGTCATTTTCATTTGCAATGAACAATTTCAGTTACATGGCACAGTTACAGTTGAGTTCCTTTGCTAGTCCAGTGTGCAGCAGCAGTCAATGTTCTTTAAAGATATATGCTTTAGTGAAAGAGGCAGATTTAGTAAGACAAGACATTTTTCCTCTGTGTGTTTTGTGACACGTAAAAGTCTTGTCAGTTTGACATTTGCTACTTTATGATTTTTCCCTATTTTCCTCTTCTGTATCTATGCTATCATTATCATCATAGTTGAATGGTTTTAAACTGCAAAGTAAGGTCAGAAGGGAGAGCTGTATGTTGCCACACTGCTCTGCTTTTTACCAGATGACAGAGAAAATTCATCAAAGAGCATTTTTTTGTGTTTATTATATTACAGTTAAGACGTATTAGTCATCTTCTGTATAATGTTACTTCCCATTCACTGATTGCTCAGTATATATTTCTAAATGTCAAACCCAGTAATTTATTACCTTGTTATAAATCCTTTTGCAATTCAAGAAAAAAAACCCCCCTCACTTTTATAGCATCAGATGCTCACTTGTTAGCAACTGGCAGAGCCTTTAGCAAACTCTCTGTACCCAAAGGAAGCTATTTAACCTGTCAGTGTGATCAAGGAAAAAACCCATCCCTAACAGCAGGGTTCTAAGATTATCTCACAGAATTTGAGCCATTGGCTAGATATATTTGTTATTTATCATAGAATCATAGAAGGTATGGGTTGAAAGGGACCTTAAAAGTCACCTAGCTCCAAACTCTCTGCCATAGGCAGGGACCATTCCACTAGACCAGGTTATTCAAAGGCTTGTCCACTTGAATGCTTCCAGGATGGGGCACCCACAGTTTCCCTAGGCAGCTTGTTCCACTGTCTCACCACTTTGACACTAAAGAATTTCTTCATAATATTTAAATCTGTCCTCCTTCAGTTTAAAGCCATTTCACCTTGTACTATCACTGCATGTCAAGAGTCTGCTTTAGATACTGGAAGGCCGCTACAAGTTCACCCCAGAGCCTTCTCTTCTCCAGGCTGAACAGTTCCAACTCTCTCAGCCTATAGAGAGATACTCCAGCCCTCTAATTATCTTTGTGGCTCCAACAGATCCATGTCTTTCCTATGTAGGGGGCCCCAGAGCCAGACCCAGTATTCCAGATGGGGTCTCATGAGAGCAGAGGGGCAGAATCACCTCGCTCAACCTGCTGGCCATGCTGCTTTTGGTGAAGACCATAATAGTTTGCCTTTCTGGGCTGAGAGAGTGCTTCGCCAGGTCATGTTGAGTTTCTTGTTGTACAACAAGGTGCCATCATACAACAAGCTGGTTCAGCGAGACTTTTTTCCATGCAAGAAGTGGAAGACACATTGCATTTTGTACACCTTCACATATTTCATTGTGATATTATTATTCTTTCTCATTGAATCTCAAAACAACTGTAGATAAGAACATTTAGTTCTATTATTAAGTATGCAGTGAAAAAACCTACTCGTTGTATATAACGTTATATATAACATCACCTTGCACACAACTTAAGAAACATTACCTGTGTGTGACACCACTGTAAATGCAGGTCTGCATTTACAAATTATGAAAGACATATGAAAGAAATATCTTGCCCAAGAGTGGTCAGAACTACAGACAGTCAAAATAATTTTTGATAACTTATGGTCCTTATTGCAATTTATCTTCCTGCAGGGCTCCAGAGTGGAAGGTTTGTCTAACTCACCATTAAAAAGAAAAACAAAAACAACCCAAACAAAGAAACAAATTAAACAATTAAAAAATATATAACTCTTTTTTCTGTTATGCACTGAAACTTCTTTTTTTTTTGCCTTTTATTGCTTCAAATAAATAATTCCAGAAATGCAGGTCATTTTTTATTCAGTTCCCAAGCTACTGCAAATAATCTCTTTCACCATTAAAAGCACTGAAAAAAAAAAAGTTGACCTATACTATCCTGACTTTTGTAACTTTGTGTTTAAATCCTGTTTATTTGGGGTGCTTGGCCCAAGACATTTCTGATTCATATTGCTAAATCTCAAACTGCTTTCTCTCAGTAAAGAGTCTTAAATAAAATCAGGAACTGTGTTAAAACCAGTCCTAGTTCACTGTCTGAACTGAGTTCACTCACTTCCTAAGTTCACTGTCACCACTGTGTCCTGAAATGATTCAATTCTGAGACCTTCTGAATGATAACTTGTCTCATTTTAAAGTAGAAAGGCAGTTATGAGGACTGTGAATGAAGGCTAACTTCCCTTCTCTAACTGCTCTGAATATCTTCTGTATAATATCCCTTCTGTGCTGATGTTCAACTCAATAGTGAAATCTACTACTTAGAAATATCTAGGGGTAATTATTCAAATTAAATCTCTACAGGTATGACTCTATAGCAGCTTCTGAAATTTCAATATTCATTTCATTTTTCACTGGAATGAAAAAGCGAATTCCAGGACAAGCCTCTTGTGCTGTAGCACCATCTGTGGTTGTAACTCCTGGTCAAAGTTATATACCAAAAAGAACATTCTGATGAAACTTAAAGGCAATGAATAATTTTCACCAAAAATATCTAATTCTGAGGAAAATAAATTTTCACAAGAAAATTCTGAATAACTTTACTCAGAATAGCTCACGTAATGTAGAAATGTACTTCAATCTGCTGCTTTGTTTTTTCTTCAGTTAAATTGTTGTTCTAAAGTGATAGTTTTTGTTTTGGCACATTCCATAAAATATTATGTAAGAATATAAAAAACAGGTATTTCTACATCTCAGAGATTTTTTTAGGGTTACTGTTTTTCCCCTTCCTTACAGATTTCGCCAGCTAAAATAAATACACATAGACAGACACACACAATTTTTAAATTTATAAATTGAGGAATAAAACTTGCAGAGCTTTTGAAGCAAAACCAGAATTTCAATGGAAACAATTTTTGCAATCTTCTTGCTTGTACTAATAGTAGATCAATACCAAATTCAATCTATGATTTCATTTTTTCTGCAGACAAATTATACTTGTCAGTTCCAGTAAGTGAAGAAAGAAAAGTGAAAGATAATGACTTGAGAAATGCAATGCTTCTTGAGTTAAATCTTATACTGAATTGATATTTGTGCCAATAAGGGAAGATTTAAATTGAGAAGTGAAGGGTTGAAAAAGCGTCTTTAAATTGACCAATTCTCTTTTAGTATCAGATCAATGAAGTGTGTATTAGGGACACATGGCTATTGTGCCAAGAAGCCCTGCATCAACTGTGCATGGAGGGCATGTAGTTTGCTGAATTACAAGTCAAAGGCTCTGGATTTTATAAAAATAAATTAATCTCATAAATATTGCATAATTGCAGGTATGCTATAATTCATTCTAAAGTTAAAAGCTGTCACAAACAAAATCATTATGTTCACCATCACAGTGAATCTTTTTACTTCTTATTCTAAACATTGTCACATTTCTAATTGCATTTATTTCCTTCGTCCTGTGAAATTAATTCAATGTCAGTGTTATTATGCCACAATAAACACTGTGAACTTAAATTATTGCATTTATTCACATTTTTACTTCCTCAAAATTGCTGAATTATTTAAAAACATAAATGTCTTTTTTTCAGCATTTTGGTCTATTTGTTCTCATTATAAATTGTAAGTAGAAAAGCATTCCTTTTTTAGGTAACTCACGAAGAATCCACAAATTATTAATTGCATATACATTCATAAAAAGCTGTATCTAACAAGACAGATAGTGTTTCCTTTGATTCAGAAGGTCTAATAAATATTATTTGTATTGTATTAGCTTGGCACAAGCAGGTAGACCGAATCTGTCATAGGGAAAATACAGACACACTTGATATTTTCTATTCATGTGTAAATATTTTGTCTCTGGTGAAGTTCCTGTGCAGTTAAGTAAAAAATACATGTTTTTTAATGTTAACAACAACTGTCTAGATCAAGATGAAGGAGACTGATATTGTAGAAAGGTCTGTCCAACTGCAGTTTTCTATTTTTCATCAAGAAGAGTATTATTTCAAAGTTGTGTATCATGAAAGAAAGAAAAAAAAACAAACCAATGCAAACCAAAACAAGTGTTTTATAAGAAAATAATGTTAGTGGTAGATGTGGGTATTTTTCTGAAAAGAAATAAAATTGTTCTGATTGGTTTTATGGTTTTCTGTTTTGATTGAATTAGATACAGAACATATTAATTAGCCAACTGGAAAATCTCAAACCTGAAGCTTAGAAGAGAAAGGATATCCTGTATCATGGCGGATTTCAGTAGTTTGAAATGTTTTATGATGAAGGATCACCCTCCAAAATGTCTTCTTAATGTAAAAGCCATCAGTTACACATATTTAGAATTGTTTGCTAGGCTGCTTACCTCTGAGCTGAAGACCTGGACAGAGCAGCAAAGAGCTAAAACTCCAGGAAGACTCGAGCAGAGGGTGTTTAAAGAGGGGTGTTTTTGTGGGGTAATTATTCAGTTTTCACAGATTCCCCTGGAAGACTCTTTTGTTGGAAGTTGTCCAGCAAGTGTTCTCCAACCTTCCTTTTGGATGGTAAATACTTACTCATGTTTCCCCTTCTGCTACTTGTGGTGGTTTAGTTTTCTTGGTTTTGGTCTTGGTTTTTTCCTTTTCTCTTGGGGGGCGTGGGGGGAATCTGTGTGGCCGGCCATTGGGTTTGTCAGAGGGCCAACCTCCACACTACTCAAGGATCAGTTCTTGAGTTTATACTACTGATGATTTTTCTCAGGCATCTAATAGTGCCATAAAAACATTATTCATAAAATTGCAGGAGGTAAATCACTGAGAGGACAGGTCCCACTGATACAGCCTCAGTAATCCGCAAAGCAGGAAAACAATATGTATTTTTTTTTTCTTCCTTAAATGAAGATGTCTTTGTTGAGTTAAACCAAATCATATTCATACAGATGTATTTTGTAGCATTTCAGAGTTGTCTGTGCTGACTTGTGCTGTCATTGTATTGCTATCCCATAGGTTAAGACATCTTCTGGGATAAGCATGCTTTACATCAAGAAGTAATGACTCTGTAAAACCCTCTGAGAGCTGGTTTGTGAAAAAGAACCATGTGCTAACCAGCAGTACAGCAGCAAGGGTAAAATTTACTGTGAAGGCTGCACTTATGTAAGCACACAGGCTGCTAGAAGAGGCTCCAGGCACATGTGTTCACATCTGCAGATCCCTGCCTCTTCCTTTGCACTGCCTGGACTGTGTCTATCTGCTCACCAAGGTCACTGAGGGAACACAAAAGTAATTTGGCCCCCTCAGAATGTTTTTTTGCTGATTTAGTGACCTGAAAAGCCCACAAAATGATCAACCAAGCAGCAGAACTCAGGAAAGAAAGGAGGAAGAGTTACCCCTTCTGGAAGAAGGCAGCCATTATATTGGTTCAGACACCTTGAAAAGTAAAATCAGCTTAAGTTAACGCAAGCTGATGCTATTTTCAAGAAAATATTACAGCTCTTCTTTCTGTGCCTGTCTCCATCCTTCTGTCTAAGGAAGGATCTGCAGAATCACACAGCAGATTTTTGTGAAAATACATTTTATGTCAACTGTGGACTTTAGAACAACTGATTTGATTTTACCAGGATTATTTTGCTAAAAGAAATCATAATATAGCTGTATAAACATTTGTGCCAACATGTCTGGGAAGAACTTCTTTGGCAGCAGGTCTAATTTAGTTACACTACTCTAAACTGCAGTTTAAACATAAATCTAAAGGGGCTGATCCAGTCATAGACTATTTAAATAAGTTATTAAATACAAGGGGGACTTTGTCCATAATAGAGCAATATTTGGTCCAATTAAATCTGAGAAAGAAGTTGCAGTAACAGTGGGTGCAAAGAAAGGAGTTCTGAAAATCTTTAAAGAATGGGGAGTCATGATGGATATTCTGTGAACACATGATCTCAATATCTTTTGATTAAAAGGAAGATAAGATATGACTGGATTGTAGTCTTCATGCATCAAACATAAATGCAATTTTGAATGTTCTTAACTTTTGAGTGTTTGAATTATAATTTTAATGTTCCCTTAAAGAACAGGCTTTTATGTGTGTGAATACAGAGTATTCTGAAATCATTTTATATTCTTTTTTTTTTCAACTGTATCACTTAATTCCACATCTATATGTAGACTATTTCCTTATTTATACTTTCCAGACACATTTTTTCTTGCATTTAAATAAAGATATTACAGAGGTAAAACATACATCACAAATAATAATTAACTAATGATCATTATGATGGTAATGATAATAACAAATAAATTATTATTATTATTATTATTATTATTATTATTATTATTATTATTATTATTATTATTATTTCAAGTNATTATTATTATTATTATTATTATTATTATTATTATTATTATTTCAAGTGTTTTCACTTTGAGGAGAAGAGCATCAAAGACTTGTTAGCTATTATCACTTCAGTATCCTAATTGATATAAAAGCCTGTTTTTTGTAACAATTCAAACTGTATCTGCACATCTTTTAACAATAGAAAGGAATATTTCTGCCCAATCAACTCCAAGTATTTGACATAGTACAATATATAGGTTTTCTTCATGTTTGCACTGTCATCAAAGATCCCTCACAAATTCTTTATGATTTGCTAGAATTTAATAAACCTTTGTCTTTCATATTTTATAGAGTATCAAAGAAAATACAGAATGTTAAAACAAGATGGATTCCTGGACTGCACATAAAAAACCCCCTCCAGACTATTTACATCTGTATTTGCATAATAAACTCTAATTCTTCTCTTCTTGACTTTCAATGTCTGTCATTAAACAAAAGATTAAGTGCAAGTTAATGAAAATGAACATTTCCTTAGTAACAAACAGAACACGAGATTTTTTCTCTGCTTTATATTTAGAAATACAACTGTAAGTATGTCTAAAATCCAATAAACAAGTTTGCAATGACCTAAGGTTACCTATACATAAATTATGGTTTTGTTTACTTCACAGGTTTATTTTCTATAGAATATTAAGAGGAAAACAGCACTGTATTGCCCTTTTAAAATGAAGTATTGCTTCAAAGGAGAATGAATATATCAATAAGTGAAAGTACTGAATTGAAAAACTTTCTTTGAGGGCAGGTGAAAGAGATAAAACTGAAATGAGATCATAAATTGATGTAATAGTCAAAGTAGAAAAAGAGTAAAAAAAAAAATCATACACCAAAGATGACAAGTGACACCAGTTTGTTTATGTATTTTGTTGCTTTTAAAAACTTAGAGCAAGGACTTTAGAAACACTTTATTTCGTGGGATTAAACTGCAGCTTAATTGAATGAACACATGTTCATTACAAAACATTTTCAAATCAACTAAACAAAAATCAGAAACTGTGTTGTTTCCTTCAGGATCTTAACTGATAAAGGCTGTGGATGTTATGATCCATCATTATCCTAAGAGCTAATATTGATGGTAAAAGAGCTGGGCTCTGAATTCCCACATGGTAACACCACACAAGAGGCAGAGGTGTGATGAAAGAAATATGAAGCAGCCTGAAAGATGGAAATTTTCTTCTTTCTTTTAATGTTGCCCAAAGACCAATGCACAGGCCACAACTAGTCAAATCCATCTTATTCCCTTCAAGGAAAGACTTTAATACAAAACTAGTGGATACAGTGCAAAAGTTGTTAAAAATAGATCTGTTAAGCAGTACTACTTTTGAAAAAAATTGCATATCACATATGAGGACTTCCCACATTCAAAATAGGATTGGATCAAGTAGTTTAAATCTTCTTTCCTGCCCACGACAACCAAATACAGTAGCCCTTCCCCTATGTCACCACATTGGATTGGATATTATCTATTATTAACTTTAGGAAACACTGCATAGACCAGACTATGGTTATTGCATGTGGTATCCTTTCTTTTCCTAACAGTGTTATGGCAGGGGAAAGAAAAGTAGCAGTCACATGGATCATCAGCATGCCTGAGGAAAAAATCTAAAAGGAAAAAAGACAGACTGCTCCTTCAGATATTTGTGTCCTTTAGTTATGCTGTTTCCTTGTTCCTAAAAGTCCTTTATTCTGCTTTACGCTTCTTGAAGATGCACTGTGGCAAGATGTAATGCTTTTGTCTGTACAATTAATAACAAAGACTTGGTTTATGTCTATCAAAAAACCTCTCAGGATCTCTGGTTCATAGCCATTCTTAAAACATTCAGAGTACAGGGCAGAACTAGCCTTTTCCCAAAGTGCAATTGTAGACAGAACATTCTTTAAAAACCTCTACAGAAGTGGTGATAGCAACTCCATTTCATGTAAAAGCCCACGCTAGAGCACTCACTCAAGAATTGATTTATATGGTTTCAATTCACTTGACTTCCTGAGAAAAGTCAAACTTGTACCATCCAGCAGCCCACAAACTATCATGTGGTTACCCTGAGGTTAAAGCACTCACCTTGAGGACTCAAGAGACAGCAGGGTTTGTGAGCTGCAGTTCCTGTTAGGAGGACTGTTCCTGTGTTAAACTTTCAGCAGTCACAGGTGAAACATGTATACTAAAATATAATTAAACATTCAGTGGTTCACAGAAAGGTGATTAAATATTCATTAGGCAAAAGACAGATGGAGGGAACTTCTGCAAGACTAAGTATGACTGTCACCTGGTGTGAGGCCCCATTTTTAAGGAGGAAAACCTGACTTCTTTCTGCTTTTGGTCTGAATGTCCTGGAACCTAATTTCTTTTTATAATGTAGATTTTTTGGAACAGTGGTACTATACAAAGAACAAAAAACAGCAGAAAATATTTTCCGAAATGAAAACTCTGTCAGGCAGCAACACGTTTTGGCTGTGAATTCCAGGAAAATATCAAGATGACACACTGGATCTCGAATGCAGTTATGCAGTGCCTTGCATGGCTAATCCTAACCTTACCTTGTGGGCTGACTTTCTGGCTAGAGCTCAGCATGATTCATCACTATAGACCCATCTGGCTGTTCTTGGTCTGCTTCTGACCCTGATCACCATCACCCTCATTGGTCCTGCTCTGCTTTCCATGTTGGACATGGTGGAATGGTGTCCTTACAGCTCTGCACTCCCCTGGTTTCTCCCAACTTGCTGCTCTCTTCACTCAAGCAGCCCCCTCCAGCAGGATCCCAGCAGTACGTTTAAGCAAGTAAGCCTGGACAACATCATGTTATCTTTGCATGTAATGTTGAATAAACTCCACAGGAAGGAAAATAGAGCTAAAATAATTTCAATTACAAATTTTGCTTATACAATCACATATTTTAAATATTAGATTGAACTCAGCTCATTTGATATATGCAGAGAAACTTTCTTGGATCCTTCTCATGAGTGCAGTGCAGCTAGCCCAGCTCTCAGAACACTAAACAGGCAGAACTTTACACGACTGATGGCTGTGCTGTTGCTTGCTCATGTCCTTGGTATGTCTGGGAAGAATAACTTTTTCAGAGGCTTAATCATGTTGGCTTGTCTTCTATAAAAAGACAGTTGAAAATCAAAATCAGGTTTTGAGCAATAGAGTGACTTAGACCACTTACAGACATGAAGAGATATCTTTAAAAGCAAATTCAATTTATCAATATATGTGACTTCTTTAATTCATAAAGCAAGTAAAACCTGTCCTTTTTTTAACTCCTCCCCAGAAATTGGAAAAAAATGTAAACCCAACCCTACTATCAATTAAAGTGGAATGAATAATTATGGTTAATTAAAATAATGTATCTCATTTATCAACACAACATTGTTGTCTGTGACTCTTACTGTGCTAGGAATACATTCATGTAGCCATCAGTGACTGTGAAAACACAGGATCAGAACTACCCTAAAATCAGTCACAGAAAAAAAAAACCAAAATGGAGAAAAACCCACAAGAACCAGACCTAGCTTATTTCATACCCTCTAAGCAAACTGTCCCTTGCCCTACTTGGTATTCAGATCTTTCTAATGTATCTAGAAGTAAAGATACATGCCATAACTAAATCAGAGCACATTTTTAAATGGAATAGAAGACTTCTGAGTGCTAAAGTACATGAATTATAACCAAAAATGAACATAAAAAGAGGACAGAGCCTGGCAGATATCTTTGCCATAAATTAAGAAATAAATAAACCCAACAGATTAGATGATCTACATGGAAAAGGCCAAAGTTACCTGTAAGTACTCTCATAAGAGGGCTAAAAGTGAATACTTGAAAAAAATTCCCCTCCACATACAGACATATTTAAAATGATCTTTTAAATTCACTGTTTTGGTATGGGTACCTTATTTTCTTTCTCTGTAAATATGATAACAATACATTAGTAACTAAAAATAGCAAATATTACAACAGGAGGCAACTGAGTGAAAAACAAGTTTTGTAATAAGCAGAGAATTGAAGCTGTAATATGCACTACTATGAATTGTACGTTATCTCTACAATAAAATGATGTTTTGTGATGCTCCTTCTTCTTGATTAAAGGTCAACCTTTCTGCAGCTTTAGTGAACATGACAGTTCAGAATGATTACTAGGTTCTACTGATAACACATTTAAAAGCATTGCCATAGAAATACACTGCAGCTGCAGCATGTGAACTGAGACTGTGCCCTTCTGAGATGTGAATCAACGAACCTCTCCTCTGTTTTCTTATTAGCTGTAATGACTACAGAGGTCAAATCTCCTTTAAGTTCAGTACAGTTCACTGAAAAATGCTGATAGGAAATTACAGTGAAATCTGTCATATGAAAATTATGCTTATTCTGACACACATGAACAAGTGGTGGTCCTACATAATCACATTTGGATGAACAAAACAAAGTAGATAAGAAGATAGAATTTTAATTTATTCTTAGCTGGATTCTTTGTAAGCTTTACAAAAACCTCCTATAAGAGGTAATTAAAAATCAGAAGGAGTTATAAGCACTGTGCTTTGTTATTCTGACCTCTCAAACATATTTCTTTTCTTTATTCTATTACATCTATAATCGATGGGAATAAAAAAACACCCAAAAGTAAAAATAAAAATATTTTCGTTTTAAATAATTAAAAAATCTTCCTTGCTCAGATAAGTACTGCTTAAATGCATATGGAAAATAATAATAAAAATAGAGTTGCTTTGATATTATGGCAAAATTGAAGAGGTAACAAAAAATAATTGTTAAAAAAGATCACTAGACAGAATATAATTTGTTTCTGAAGAGTAGAAAATACGAACAATAATAACACACTTAATTTTCTCAGTATTTAAAACTTCTAAAAATACATGGTTTGTTGCAATGGCAATGTTAAAATGGAAATATTTGATACAACTTAATTATCTGTTATTGCTGCAACATGTTGACCTGTACAGCAGAAAAGCACACTGCTTTATGTAGTTTTTAGGTACAGACGGGGGAAATACTAAGTAAAATACTGAACTCTGATAATCCATGAGCATGCAATTCTGATGGATGTCTGAACACACAAGCCCTTGCTCATGTGAGTTGGACATATGAAGAGAGGTAGTGATGGCCTATTGCTCATTGTTATTCAGTACCAAAATACTCTGATGCAATATGAGTCCTCTTAAACTTTCCAAGAGGGTTATAAAACTTCTGCCTTCAGTAAATTTGTTTCTCTAAGAGGACTTCTTAGAAAAGAACATTCCTATTAACCAGGGCTACATTGACTGAGACTCCATGCAGATCACAGTAAAAGATTTTTTTCTTTGTTTCTCACATGCCTCTAAAGTTGAGTTGTTATAGTGAAAACTGGAAACAAAATCATATACCTCCTGTCATATACTTCACAATGCTCCAGTAGTGTTTTGGTCTTTGTTCATATTAATGGTCTGTTCCAGGATTATGCTTTCTCTCACTGCCATGAGTTGAAATAAAACTAAATGGCTGTGTTTTGAGATTAGGTTAATTTGATGCATTAAATATTCAAGGTTTTGAAGTACTTGATATCAGAGTCAAGACTGAGGTCTTTAGCAGAAGCAGGAGCTCAACCACCATTACCTTCTCTCAAGTTGTCCACCCTAGAGCTGCAGGATTGTTTTTCCTCTTTCAGGTTGGTTACTGAAGTTATTATCATGAAGATAATGCTTGATCTAGGGATCACTGCCATAAATACAGTTTTTCACAAATTAAGATAGCTTGGTGTTCTGGAATTCCAACAAAAATTCATACAGGTTTGTCCAGCTGCAGGTGCAAAAAAGTTTTTTTTGGTAGAGTGAGTTATGTGTTCAGCAAGTCATCAGTACAACCACAAACTAAATAAGAAAATGTCTAGCCCTTCGAAAAAAAAAGCAATCTAGGAAGATTTTAATAGCCTTTGCAGCATGAAATGGAATATTTACAAATGTTAGCCCTGGGAATTAAGGTAAATCTACCTGATTTTAAGGCTTCTCATGACGAATGCAAATTAGCCAAAAGAAGTTAATTATATTTCTGTGCAAAAGTCAGTGTCAATACTACAATTAGTTTTTATGCATCAAAAGCTAACATCTCCAAGCACAATAGAAAAATAATTCAAGGTCATTAATTCATACATGATAATTGTATGCAGAGGGCCTTAGATATTTTGTATGCTGTACATGTATAAATCCCAGGCATATTTTCTGACCGTTCTTGCATTCTCTTTTGCTTCTGTAATTTATTTTTGCTTCACTGGGGACTAAGAATATGCAAAGAATGCAAGAGAAGAACTTTGGGTTTTTAAGCATCCTGAAGTACATAGATACATGACTTTGATCAAATCTGACTAAAAGTGCTGTAGTTCAAACTAATGACATTTTGTATGCATTCCTGAACAAATTTTTAAAGGTACAAAACCCAGCAGGACATAGTTGCTAATAGAAGTGATGACAGGGCCTTATGAATGAGCATAATTATTTCAAATATATTAACCAAATACCTTTAATCAACAGCTGAATGGTAGCATGCTGTGCTAATTATTTCTGGCTGATGATGAGCAGACTGATTGCAATTTCCTCATTATCTTTTTTCCCACTTCTGTAAATTTCTCCATGCTTACGTATTTTTCTTACTTCAACAATTGATATCTTCTTCCTATAGCAGAACTCCTATTTTTGTCACAAAATCTATTAATCATAATATATGTCTACCACCTATATTGATGAGTAATGACATTTCTTCCCAAACAGAACATATTCCCACATTTCAAAAACCCCCCAATTTAATGTCAAACTATGGTGTGTTACTCTGTATTTGTTATGGTTGTGGTAGTTATCCAAAAACAAATAAATTGAACTAAACCTCTGCCCACTCTTTTAAAGGAATGGTTTAAAGCAGGGCAAATGAATTAAACAACTGCTCACTCTAAAAGAGTATTGCAGTGTATTTAGACACAAAGATTTTCAGATTTGGGTTTTTTATTTGTCTTTTTTGTAGTTGTTGTATTTTGTTTGTTGTTTTTTTTCCCATAGGAAAATAGGTTTTTGCTTTTTTGACCATTTTTATTATTTTTAAAATGAGGGTGAAAGAAAATGAGATTTAAAAAAACCAATAGATTTTTTTCTACTTAAAATTTATGTCTGTATACTTAAGACAGAAGGGATAGAGTGAGGGAGGAGTCAATTGCCTCAAATCTCATCATTATAATTTAGCATTTTGGCTAGAACATTAAGTGCAATCTCAGCTATGAGTATGGAACTGCATAAATTATTTTTGTGAATGTGTTTGGATCATAATTATTATAATTTCTTTTTGCATGAAAAGTACATCTATTAAAAAAACCCTGTAGTCTGGACAGTCAGAATAACTTACTCAAGAACCAGAATAACTTTGAAGGCAATATGTACGTAAAAAAAAGAGAAAAGCCCTGTGTTTGTCTCCTTTAGAATGAGTAGTACACGTTACATATTTAATTTATTTAGGTAAAACGTAGCTTTAAGCCAAAATGCAGATTTTGTTTAGTTTACAAAGTTTTGAGTTCTACCAAGGTTTCTTATATATGCTTAGCTCTAGGCATGCTCCCCAAAGTTGGAGTAACCTTTTTTTTTTCTAAAATAAAAATACTTTGGATTTGAGTTTCTTGCAGTGAAGTTTATAAAAATAGACTAGGCCAAGACCATTCAGACCTCAGCATGGAACTCAGAACCAATCCTATGGGAAACAACCAGATTTCCTTATATCATTTGGTTAACATAATTATGATTGGTGTTTCAACAAAACCGTTAACTTTTGTGGATGTTTTTTGCTATTTGACATCAGGTAGATCTTTCACCTGGTTGTTTTTACTAGTTTTACACTTCTTTTTCATGCTTAAACTTCTTTTGTGTATCCTGCCTATGCTTGCATTCTTATTGCTATTAATTTCTTACATTACTGCAGCATGCAGTGTTCTCA
The DNA here is from genome assembly GCA_013396755.1 of Sclerurus mexicanus. Taxonomy (NCBI): domain Eukaryota; kingdom Metazoa; phylum Chordata; class Aves; order Passeriformes; family Furnariidae; genus Sclerurus; species Sclerurus mexicanus. The sequence continues at coordinate 807,393 of VWZF01004274.1, forward strand.
AACAGTATCAGAGTAGTGTTATACCAAGTGCAGTTGGAAAACATACACTACTTGGCTATGTTCTGTCCTACGAACCTAAACCATATCCCATTAAAATCACTTGGATTCTTCCTACTAAGTAACTTCATTTTGAATTTGGCCTTAAAAAAATATTTGCTGAAACAAACTTCCTGTATTAGAGTGTTTGTTTACTTTTAAAGATGAAGAAGGAAGTAAACAGTGATAATCTCCAGATCAGTCAGGAGTTGAGGAATTTGGCATGTGTGAAATGCATGTTCAAATCTTTCAGATTCATCCCTGGGGTTTTCATTTGGAAAATGAGTTGTAGGCTCTTTTTAGCTAACACACTTTTACAGTTTGGCATGGAATATATGGGTATTTTTTAAAATGTTTCTCTCTTCCATTGGAGTAATGTATCTCAAAAATCAATATTTTTTAAAAAATGATTTTTTTTCTGATTTTATCTGTGTAGGGACATAAAGAAAAGGCACCAACCCTACTAAATTTTCTGGAAAAAAAAAGTACTCTAACAAATATGTTGGAACTTTTATTTCTATGATTTTGAAGATTGAGAATTTCAAAACAAAACAGACTGAAAAAGGAAAGTTTAACGATAGGCAAGGTGGACAATAACTAGACACCACATATAAATTTTAATATTTGGTCAAAAAAGAGGATACAATAACATGCATGTATTTTCATTTGCTGGACCAAGACAATGGAAGGGAGAGAAACTCACTTCATGAATGAAGTTCCAATAATTTGGTGGAGTTCCCTAAACTCTTTTCTCATGAGAAATATATATATCCTGCTATTATGGCTTTAGTTGTTCAACCACCTTAAATTAACACAAGCTTCAGAGTCACAGCGTTAAGTCTGCATAATTATCAAGTACCTTCTCTTGCTTTTGTGTTAAGTTACTCTCCTTAAAAAGGTTTTGAAAAATCAAGTCTTTTCTAGAATACCCAAAAAGATACTTTCCAAGGGTGAATAAATATATTACAGAATGACCTACAGAAATGGAAGATCCATCAGTAACTTGTGAGTATGACAAAAGAATTTAAAACAAAGAGGGTAGAAGCTATTTTAATAAAAGTGCTGAAATACTGGACTTTTAAACTCTCTGTAAAATATGTATTTGTTTTTCTGAGCCAAATATTTCCCATTTTATAAGTTTCAATCAACTGTTCTTCTGAGATTAAAATATGTAGTTACTTCTTTTTCAATATTGGAACAACCATTAAAGGGAAAAGCTTTCCTTACTGATATTGTAATTCCCACTCCTTGCCCCACCTTCCCAGGCCAATTTTTACCTTTTAAAGACTGTCTAAAAAATTCCTTAACTGTCCTTAGTGCATAGTAAACTACACACTTGCATTTATGACATAAAAGGAACAGTGTCTTATCTTTTGGATAGACTTCAGAGCTTTGTAGAGTGTCTGAAGTTCTCATTATGCTGGGACTGATTTTTTTCTTAAAATGGATCTTATTAAAAACTTAACGATAAATATTGCAAAAAGTAAATTTGGCTGTTAAGCATGTGCATAGAAACATAATTCCAGAAAATCTTCTGATATGTAGGATGCAGTGCTTCTTCAAGAGTCAAAATGTCTGTAGCTGTTGTGAAACAGAAAAGTGGATATACCAAAATTAATGTATGTTACATATGGGATTGATTGGAAAAACAACAATGTTAACAGAGTATTCTGCTATCTCTGTATATGTTTTGCTAGGAATATAACATTCCCATAATAATGTGGGAATATGAAGATCTCTTAGTAAAATACGCTGCATTATGATAGGCATACTGGCAATATAACTCTGAAAGCACTGAAATTACCTGAAAGTGAGCAGGGAAAGACAACAGGTAGCACACAACCATTCTTTTGGTTCATTGGCGACAATATATGAAAACATAGCAGGCTCAAAATATTACAGAAAAGCTGGTATCTAACCTTTCTGTGATGTTATTATCAGAGTTGGTTATTAATTAGCTATCACTTATCTTCAGACAAATATATTTGGAAGGTAGGGCTGCCCTTCTCTCTTCTTTAATTTCAGACTATAGATCTGAACTTGACACACAACTGTAACTCCAGGTCAGAGTAATTCTAGCATAGCTTTGTAGGGACAGTTCTTTGGTATATATTTTGTTTCAGTCTATTTCTTTTTCCTATCAAAAAAGTCCCTCTGTTACCAATTACCCACAGTTAGCTGGAGGGGTCAAGACCTTCCTGACTAGATGAGAAAAACTTGTCAACTACCCTCTGACCTGTTTATCTCTTTTTAAGCCAGAATTCTGCTCACACATTCTCTGGCTGTAGTGGTCACAAACAGGGCTATCACACACCTTATGCTTTGAAAGGGCAAAATGGTATTTGAAGTGTGATGTTTCTTTATAGATCAATCCTTGATGGTGTGTTGCCAGGTATTTATTCATGACTCAAGCTGAGATTGGAAAAAGAAGAGATCAGTCATCAGCACAAGTGACACAGGAGCAGCAAAGAGCCTAAAGTAAAAATTGAAATCATCATGCACTAATGGTTACAGAAAAAAGCAATCCTACACAACCTTACTTGTTTCTGGCCTAGACAATCTTTAGTCTGTACAGACTGTATGCTGAGTTAATGTGACAAACCTTTTTCTTGTCAGGTCACTGTGCACTAGAAGAAAGGATCTTCTTGATTTATTTTCCATGCTGCTCTCTGTGATTACTGTTTTGAGCTGGAGCATGGTAATACATACAACACTAAAGAGACAGACATTCTAGATACAAACATTCAGAGAAATACTGTTAAGACTAGAATCAGACCATATTCACTGACATTTTCTGCTAGCTTCTCAACTTTACTGACTATGCAGTGCAGGAAGTAGGCACTGACTTCTCCAAACACAGATTTTCCCGGAATTAGTATATAGAAATTTTATGACTGATAATGGCAACTCTTGCTAGAATTGTCAAGGACCATGAATATTATCAAGACAAGTTTTTATCACTCAACTACATTCATCCTATTCTGATAGATCAGATGCATGTGAAATTCTAAATGGTCCTTGTATATACGGTTTATTTTCTGAAATGAAAAAGAATCAATAGGAAAATACTCCATAAAAAACAGTTTCGTTAGGTTTGCATGAGTAAATAACTTTTGTTACATTCAAAATGTTTATAAGGACAAAAAGGAAACAGATTTTATTGAGGAGAGAATAATCTGTCACTAAAATTATTAATATTCTAACAGTCCACTGAAAATACAATTGTTTGTCAGGTTACAGTAATACTAACACTTATTATCCAAATGATCTAATTGTTACAGATGGCTGTTAATAACAACAAAAAAATGCTATATATGAACTTCCGAGTATCTGCCACTTTCATCTGGTGCAACACTTAACCTTTCAATGTCTCTTTGGATCTTCCTTGCAGAAAAATGGGAGGATTTTAGGATTGCACTATACTTCAGCATATTGAGGTCTTCATCGGGGAAGGTATGATGCTCATGGTCAGGCTTTCTTCCTTCTCAGCCTTGGATTCATGAGGACAGCCTTACATGTTTTGTCTTGACTGGTTCTGACATCCAGATGATCTCTGTCTTACAGTTGTTTTTCATAGTCTTAAAACTTTTATGGTTTAATCTGTTTCACAGAGATGTTCTCCTGAACTGTGATCTGTGTTTTCTGCTTAAGACTAGTTACTTTCACCATAAGTTTATCATCTAGGATCATAGGTCACTTTAAACAGAATAACTGCTTCTTATTACTATTAATTAACAGTAGGTGTTATAACACAAAGCTACCTTAAATCAAACTGAAGTAAAACCAAATCTAGGCAATAATATCTGTGCATTAGACAATTGCTCTTACAAGTAAAATGAAGTGAATCAATATATGCCTAGACAAGTTCTGAAACTTTATTGTACCAACACAATCTCTGTAGATGTTAATTAATAATGGCAAAATCCTATTTTCTTTTTCAAATTTGAATATGGCTAAGAGTGTTCTGGAACATGCTCTACTAAGGCATTCTTGCAGAAGAATCATTTTGGTGCATAATTTTCCTTACTATGCTGCATGTCATGAATAAAGTTCATCACTGGGATTGAGTTTGCTGTGGTTGCCAGGGAGATTTTTCTCACATTTATCCCTGTGAATTTCTGTCCGGTCATTTGATAACTCCATTATAGTCTCAGTTGGTAGGCTGCTAATTTGATGATGGGTCAGGTTATATCCTAGTGTGAATTCCTACTGGATTAAAAAGACCAGATGTTGCAAAGTTTCATCTTGATTTTTGGTGATCTATCCTGAAGATACTCCAATGGCATAAAGTCAGAACTGAAAACAGAAATCTTCTATTCTGCAAGAAAAGTTAACATATATTGTTTTCTCAATAAACTTGCAGTAAGAGCAGCATGGTATTGTGTCATGTCACTATGATAAACTTTTCAATACATACACATTTTCCTTGGAATCAGGAGGAGGTTTACCCCTCTCATTCATATCTTCTGGGGAATAGATAAATGTCTGTTAAGCTAATTCCTGGAAGCCTAGCCTGTTCTTGCTTCTGCAGTCAAAAGAATAATAAATAGATAATAAATAGAATGATGTCTATAACAGATCCAGGTCAGAGAGAGGTGAACTTCTCACAGTAAGTGCATAGAACTAATTCTTCAGGTCATCCAATCTGTTGTTTGTTTTTGGTTTTGTGGTTGTTTTTTTTTTGGGGTTTTTTTTTGGTGGTTTTTTTTTGAGGGGGGGGGTGGTGTTGGTTTTTTTTTTTGGTTGGTTGGTTGGTTGGTTTTGGTTTTTGGTTTTTAAAATTTTTTACTTCTTTTTCTTTGGTGGGTGGGGGTGGGAATTTGGTGGAGAGCAACATCTGAACTTCTGGCTTTAGTGAATTCCTCTCTGTGAATTGTGCAGAACACAGTGAATATATTCTTATTATTTCCACAATGTCGGAACACGAACACTTCATGTTTCTTGCTTAAATAAAAACCATCCATAATGCTTTGGAAATGGCAGATTGATCGGCTTTCAGACAGGTACCTGAATAAAGGGAAAAGTTAAGGTAATTTTTTATTTTCTCCACGAACAGCAATGATCTAGAAACTTGTGTGTAGGTATTTGAGTTCAATACAATAATTTATGAAGTGTCCTGGAAGTTAAGAAAAGGAAAAGTAAACTACTGGTACTTATTTTGAGTAATTGCATCTTGATTAGAGGAAATTTCCAGAAATCTGAACTTAACATGAGAATTTTCAGCAAGCCATCTCTGTGACAACTGTTTTTCTGGCATAGACGGAAATAGAAAAGAAAGCCATGTGTCTGTGAAGGGAAACAGCTAAGGGCTATCAGAATAAGTTAAGAACATTTCCTATGTCTGCAACACAGAATAAAATACACTTCCTTTACAGATTATTCCAAGCATCTATAAATTAGAGGTTTCTTTTGCCCTTTTCAGAATTTGGGGTTCCCAATTTTAATATAATATAGATATTTAAGCTGAGTTTTAAAGTAGACCAAATAATTTGCCCAGTTAAGGTTACATGTTTAATAATGCCTGTATCTAACATATAAATGAAGCATCACCTGACAAGTTTTGAAATTCTTATACTCAGTAACTCTTCATTGTTGGTAGTCACTCATGCCTAAAAAATATTTCAGGCTTTTGCCAGGAAGACGTTTTGTCTCTTGAGCTTGATACTGATCTATATCCTGTACTTTGCCTCAGCTTCATATTTTGCTCTGGTCTTACTTGTTACTGAAGGAGTGCATTGGACACTGAATCTCTCTCAGACCAGTCTTAGTGATCTATACAGGATGTGCTTATAACTGTATTTATATTAGTCCATGCTGCAGATAAAGATTGGGCAGTATCTCTGAATGTGTCAGGTCTGAATGTGTCAGGTGGAGAGGAACCTCCAGTGAGGGAAAGGATTGAATGTTTGCTTTTCTCCTCTTCTACAGCGCTTTTGAGAACCCCACTTATAAAAAATATTCAGTAGAACACCAAATGTGGGAACCCCAAGAGATGCAAGTACACTATCTGTTGACTGAAAAAAGAAATGAAAATAAAATTAGATTAATTTTATGATTTTATATTTACTGATGATATTATGTACAGGATAGAATAACAGTGCTAATCAAAACAGAATCAATCTATGATGAAAATAAATTTTTGGTTGTTTTAAAGTTTTTTGTTTGGTTGGGATTTTTTAGATTTGTTTTGTTGTCTCATCAAAGAAAACCCCAAACAAACATAAACACAGACCAAACCCAAAACTCATTTACTTATTTTCATTTACAGAAAATTACAGTATCATTAGTATTTATGAACATCTGCCACCTCTTTATTACCTACCCTTTATGGACCATGTTTATAAAATAGAATAAAAGAGTATAATATAAAATGGTCCCCCACATCTGAGGATCCAATGTTGTAGATTAAACTCTTTTTGGAAAATGCAGAATAGTGTCTTCATTTTAAAAAACCAACCAACCAACCAAACAAACAAAACAAAACAAAACAAAAACAAAAGTCCACAGCAAGTGTAATTAAAACTTGTGTTGAGTGAGAGTTCTTTATGTGGCTGACAACTGGTTTTAATTACAGCACACCAAATTGATGCTATTCTGCATAAATACTGTTTCTGAAGTATTACAAAGAACAACACAAATGTAATAAAAGTGAATAGAGGTAACACAGAGAATGACGAAGTATAGGTTTGTAAAAACAAACCTAAAATTAGCAGAAAGAAAAGGGCAGCAGATAAATCTTAACCAAGAAAGAAATAAAGAAATAGATCCCATGTGTTTACTTATAAAATACAAGAAGAATCAGATATGATGGTGAGAACATCATAAAATCCCAGGAAGATGGATGCCATAGCAATTCAGGCAATCTCCTGCAAAACTTGGAAGTGAAATTAATTGTTTCAAACCAGGCTTTTGATTAAGATTTATTCTTATCAGACATGAAGAATAGATAATTCACATTAGAGAGTGTATTTTCCAGGCAAGAAATTCATGGCTTTTAGACAGCAAGAAATTTCAAGGGTTCATTGCCCTACTGAGTATCGAATTCTAAGCAATGCACCTGAAAAAGGTATTGTTTTGGTTAAGATGAATGGTAAATGATTTTTTTCTTTGTCAAAGTCTATCTCTTTGCTCTAGTCTAGAGCAAAGACATTCCCAATTTAACAGCTTTCCTCTACATTACTGTGCAGACCCTGCACAGTTGCTAAACACCCTGCTGACAATATGATTACATATGAGCAACACTGGCAATTAAAAGTGTGGTTTTCAATGGCACCCCAGGGAATAGTATGTGAATTCATGGTGATACTCCCAGAGTCAAAGGAATTCTCTTGTTAAAGGTGATTTAAATTGTTTTCATTGTCTGTCAAACAACGACAGCCCTCCAGCCAATTCAAAAGCCATTTCAATTAGTCTCCTTCCACTTATGGTCTTCCAAAAATCACAATGAAGTTAAAAGTCCTATCCATCAGAAAGTTCAGTTGCAGCTGAGCTATTAAATATCTATGGACCATAAAGCCACTTTTTTTTCTAAGCAGAGCTACTGCGTAATAAGTGTGTAAGTTATTTTAAACAGAAATGCTACAGAACGGCAGTTCCTGATAATAGATGAGCAGATAGTCCTAGGTTTCAGGAATCTCAAAGAAATAATTTTCCTCAGAGAAAAATCTTTATTTTATGAGGTCTTTCTTATTAACAAAGTAAAAGACACAATTTTTTCCCCCTCTTCCCCACCCCAAGTTTTGTGGGCTTTCTGGTTGGCTTTTAGAGTTCTGTTGTTTATTTTTTTCTTGAGCAAGATCAAAACCCACCTACTTTTAATCAACACAGATGTACAGATGTAGGTGTATACCTATGTATAGATAGTTTATATGCATTTAGACATAGCTTATAAATATTATGGGAACATGACAAATAAAAACTTGCTCAGAACATTTGTGCCTAGTCAACTGTCTCATATACACTATATGAACGTATTTGGCAGGGATGTATTGTGAATGGGAAAGTAATTAGTAAAAAGGTTATTTTTCCTTCAAAATTTCATCTTTTCAGTGTTGACTTCAAATAGGAG